>BQNB010031401.1:1647-42111 GCA_026074375.1 Tanacetum coccineum | reverse complement strand
ATAGAAAAGAAGATTAAGATTTCTCTAATTGACTATTCAAAATTGAATAAGATTAAAGAAGATTTTGGAAAATGTTTTGTCACTCAAAAAGAATTATCTGCAGAACAAGCTTTCTGGTTAAAACATTTGTCCCTTTCTGAAACACCCGTTATGTCACATACACCTGTTAGAATCGAAGCTCCTAGTGAACTTCCTAAGGTAAGTTTGGTAAATGAAAGTCTTAAAAAGATAAAATATCAACTGGTCAATTTTGACAATGTGGTGAAAAAGAGACTAACATCTGATGCTATTACTGCGGGGTCTTGTGGTTTTGAACATAAAAAGAATGTTTTGTAACTGAAGTAATTTCGTTTTTAAAATTTTTAAAAGACACATTTAATGCGTTTGATAAAACTCTTCTAGCTGAAATTACTGCAGTTCAAATTGTTTTTAACCAATTGGAGGCTGCTGTTGATTAGTGTTTTGTAGACAAGAATGGTTTTGAAATTCAATCAAACAACTTAGGATTGATAATGATCAACTCTTGAACCAAATCATGTCTCAAGAAATTGTGCATATTGTTACGAATTCTGTGGATATTCTTGATGTGAAAAAGTCATGTGTGAATAATTGCAATAAGTGTCTAGAACTTGATATTGAGCTTTTCAGAAGGAAAGATTTCATTGAAAAAGAAGCTTACGATAAACTTGTCAAAAGTTATTCAAATTTAGAAAAGTATTGCATTTCATTAGAATTAGCAACCAAACTTAATCAAGAGATTTTTCAAAGAGAAAATTCTGGTGAAAACCTAAATGCTCCCACATTTAATCAATTATTTGAAATAAATGAATTGAAAGCTCAGTCACAAGAGAAGGACATAGTCATTAGAAAGTTAAAGGAAAGAATTAAATCTTTGAGTGGAAAAGATAGTGTTAAAAAATGTAAAGAAATATATTGTTGAGATTGAAACAATCAACATTGAACTGGAACATAGTGTGGCAAAATTACTTTCGAAAAATGAAAATTTGAGAAAAGAACGAGAGAATTTGAAATCAATTTACAAAGAGCAATTTGACTCAATTAGAAAGACACGGGTACAATTAAAAGAACATTATGACTCTTTAATTGCTCAAATTAATGCAAAGTCTGTTGAAAATTCGGATTTAAATGCTCAACTTCAAGAAAAGGTTTTTGCTATTACAACATTGAAAAATGAATTAAGAAAACTTAAAGGGAAAAATGTTGTCAATACTATGGTTTCAAAACTTAATGCCACTATTGCTCCAGGAATGTTCAAGCTTGACATAGATCCTATTTCTCCTAGGCTTAAGAACAATAGGGATGCTCATGAGGTTTACATTGAGAAGACTATAGAATATAATGACACTCTTTGTGGATTTGTAGAACATGCTAGAACATAGTATCCTAGTGAACCTCTATTAAAATCTGCTTGCATGTTTACAAAACATGTTCAGGAATTGTTAGTCTATGCCTCTCAAACATGCCCTAATTCACCAAAACCTAGTGAGAAGTTAGTTGTTGTCACACCGATTAACAAGGATAAAAGAGTTAGATTTGCTGAACCTGTCACATCTTCAAACAATATTCCCAAACAGATTGATTCTCTTAAAACCAAAGATTCTAACAAGCCTTTGTTGCCTTCTACAAGAGTAACACCTACTACTAGTGCTAGCAGATCAAAGCCTTCAAGCAATACAAAGAACAATAGGATCACGCAACCACCACGTAGCAATCAAAAGAATAAAGTAGAAGACCACCATAGGAAAGTTAAATCTAGTTTGAATAAGACGAATTCTATTTCTGAACCTATCAGTAATGCACTTGTTAAGCATTCTGTAAAATCTAATTTGAATCTATTTGAGCGTCAGAATCGAGAAAAGACTCGGTCACTTCCAAAGTTGTAATAGTATAGCTCGTAGCATAATATTTAGAAACTTACCAAGCTAACCGGGTCAACATAAGTCATCCTTATGTTGACCGGCCTATGCAAGGTATATATACCCCTCTCCATGCCTTAGAGAGGGTTGGTTGTTCATTTGGTCATTCATAATGTTACATTTTCCTTTCTTTCTCTTACTAAGTGCTACAACCCTCTGTTCTCTATCTAAACTTTCCATCTTGATTAGTTGTTAAGTGATTTGATACTTCTACAATTGGTATCAGTCACCATAGGGTGATATCGTGAGCTTGTGTGCGTTTATATCTTGTTTAGATCATTAGTTTTAGTTCTTCTTTGGTTTTCGTATGCTATAAAATACATACTCAGATTTTTGTGTTTAAAAGTGTTAAAGTTTGTGTTTTTAAGCAAGATATTGGCCTAAGATAACTAGTTGTGCAAGAAAAATCAAGGTAAAACGTCAAAAAGGGTGAGTTTTTGGTGAATTTTTTGTGAAAAAGTACGTTTTATTTGAAGGAAGCGAAATATGTTTTGAAGGTAGCGAAATATTACTTAAGCGAGCAAAAATATGTATTTAAGCGAAATATGACAGGCTGACGTCAAGCGAAATACTTCATTTCTAAGAAACGAAACTCTGCTTAATTTTTCTTAGATCAAGCAAAATATGTCTAAGGGAAATATGTTGCTCAGCGAAATATGTTGCTCAGCGAAATATGTTTTCTAAGCAAATAATGACAGGTTAGCTAGTTCAAGCGAAATACTATATCAACCAAACATTACTCTAGTTCAATTTTTCATATTCAAGCAGAACAGTACATATTCAAGCGAAACATTACCTTTGTCATATACAAGCGAAATATTACAACAGTCACAAAAAGATTTTATTTTCTATGGTTTGTCTTACTTTGTAAAATCCCGCGAAATACTTGGATTTCTCGGTTTTATTGAAGATTTGTAAAATCCCGTGGAATATCAATCTTATTCACCAACAACAACAACTCTTAACACAATCCTCCTTTATCACTGTTTGATCACTTTTAATCATTTCACTTTTCAATTAATTCAAGATGACTACTTTAGCAGAACACATCATTGTTGCTGAAGCTGAGAACCGTCCTCCAAAGCTTGAAAAATCAATGTATGATTCATGGGCAAGTCGTATACGTCTATTCATAAAAGGGAAGAAACATGTTAGGATGATGCTTGATTCAATCGATAATGGTCCCATTGTTATCTAACTGCAAAGAAAATGGGCAAACTAGATCTAAGAAATACTCCAAACTCACTGAAGCACAACAACTTCAAGATGATTGTGATGTTCAAGCAACGAATATCATTCTTTACGGTCTTCCACCCTGTTTATATGCACTTATTAACCATCAAAAGGCGGATAAGGATATTTGGGGTAGAGTCAAGATGCTAATGAAAGGCACTGAATTATCATACCAAAGACGTGAATGCAGATTGTATAACTTGTTTGATAAGTTTGCTCATGTTCCAGGTGAAACACAGTATGAGTACTACTAGAGATTCTCTCAACTGATCAATGACATGCATACTATTGGGATGACTATGCAACAAGTTTAAGTCAATACCAAGTTTCAAGTTCTTCCATCAATGGAGCAAGTTTGTCACTGATGTAAAGTTAGCTAAGAGATTCTATACAACCAACTATGATCAATTGTATGCATACCTTAGTCAACATGAATGACATGCTAATGAAGTTTGTATCACGCGTGAAAGATATCCGGATTATCTTGCTTTCGTAGCCAACTCACCAACTCTTTACAATCTATCTCAGTCACCACAACATTCAAGTTATTCAATGTATCCACCTCCTCAACAATTCACACCAGTTTATGCAGCACCCATTCATCATCAACACCATCATACTCTAGTCAATCTAGTCAATTCACAACAACATCTAATTTCCCCTCCACCATTCATATCTCCTTTAATGACACCACAATCCTCAAATGAATTCCTCAATCGACCTCTGGTCCCTCGCTTTCCCTATGTTTCAGCAAGGAGAAGATCCGATTGAATGCATCAACAAAGCAATGGCATTTCTGTCTGCTGTAGCATCAAGGTTTCCACCATCAAACAATCAACTCAGAACATCGTCTAATCCTAGAAATCAAGCAACCATTTAGGATGGTAGAGTCATTGTTCAACAAGTTTAAGGAAGAAAAATTCAGAGTTATGCTGGTACAGGAAATAGAGGAATTGCTACTACTTCAAAGGGAAATGTTGTAGTTGGTCCACAAAGAGTTGTTAAGTGCTATAACTGTCAAGGAGAAGGTTATATGGTGAGACATTGTACTTAACTAAAAGGCCCAAGATGCTCATGATTTAAGGAGAAATTGATGTTAGCAGAAGCTCAGGAAGCTGGTCAGATATTGGATGAAAAGCAACTTACATTTTTAGCAGACCCTGGTATATCAGAATCTCCAGTTGCTCATCAGATAATCTCTTAGAATTTAGCTTTCCGTACAGACGACTTGGATTCATATGACTCGGATTGTGATGACTTATCCTCGACTAAAGCGGTTCTGATGGCAAATCTTTCAAGATATGATCTTGAAGTTCTCTCTGAGGTACCATATTCCGATTCTTAAAGAGTACAATAATTTAAAAACAAAACTAACATATGCTGGAAAAAAAACTAGTTGCCCAAAGGCTTACAATGAGGCCCTATTTATAGAAAAGTCTTCAAAGTCTTGGTCTTCCTTGTCTTCACCCGTTTGTGCTTTCTTAGAGAGAGAGAGCCTTGAAAAATTTGAACTTGTGCTTCTTTTGAACCCATCTCAGCCTTTGAATCATCTTGGAGCCCAATGTGATTGATCATGTCCATTGATTTGGTTAAAAGCCCTTGACGAATGGGAGTGGAGGGGATTGCCAAGGTGGAATGACATTTTGTGAGGTGGGGTTGAGTTGGGAAAGAGATGGGTTTGTTTTAGGGTGTAGAAGTCGAGGTGAGAGTGACAGCGATGATGAATAGTGAGGTTAAGGTTTTGGCGGGTAAAGTTTTAGTATACTATTTGTTTAATTTTTAACGGGAGTAAAGGGGGTGAGGACGAGTGCTATAAAGGGTTAAAAATCATACGGGCAAATCTTGCTAGTCCCTAAGAACTAATTGTGTAAAAGGTAAAAGGGGTAAAGGGTTAAAAGGGTAAAGTGGGTTTTGGGATAAAAGGGTTTTAAGGCTTAAAAACTTATAAGTTTTTATAAATGATGTCTTAATGGGCTGACCCGGCCCATTAAATGGGTACGGGTTGGCCCATTTAAGATTTCTTCGGTTTCGGCTCCGTCTTTGACTTTGACTTTTTTTCACGCTCTTTCCATTCCGTGCTCGATTTTGTCCGTTTTGGCTTGATTTTTGTCCTTTTTATTGATATCCGTTACCTATACAATACAAATGCAAAACACACAAATACAATGTATTTTTGGTATGTTTTTAGTCTTTTAAGCACGTTTTATTAGGTCAAAGGTATGTGTAATTAAGAACATACCAGAAGATTTTGGTAAATGTTTTGTTACTCAAAAAGAAATGTCTGCAAAACAAGCTTTCTGGTTAAAACATTCGTCCCTTTCTGAAATACCAGTTAAGTCACATACACCTGTTTGAGTCGACTTTCCTAATGAACTTCCTAAGGTAAGTTTGGTAAATGAAAGTATTAAAAAGCTAAAATATCAACTGGCCAATTTTGACAAAGTGGTGAAAAAGATACTAACATCTGATGCTATTACTGTGGGGTCTTGGGGTTTTGAACATACAAAAGAGTGTTTTGTAACTAAAATAATTCCATTTTTAACAGTTTTAAAAGACACATTTAATGCGTTTGATAAAACTCTTCTAGATAAAACTACTGAAGTTCAGACTGTTTTTAACCAAATGGAGGTTGTTGTTGATCAGTGTTCTGTAGACAAAAACATTTTTGAAATTTAAATCAAACAACTTAGGATTGATAATAATCAACTCTTGAACCAAATCATGTCTAAAAAAATTGTGCATATTGTTGCGAATTCTATGGATATTCTTGATGTGAAAAAGTCATGTGTAAATAATTGTAGTAAGCCAGTAAGTGTCTAGAACTTGAGACTGAGCTTCTCAAAAAGAAAGATTTCATTGAACAAGAGGCTTACGATAAACTTGTCAAAAGTTATTCAAATTTAGAAAAGCATTGCATTTCATTGGAATTAGCAACTCAACTTAATCAAGAGATTTTTCAAAGGGAAAATTCTGGTGAAAACCTAAATGCTCCCACATTTAATCAATTTAAAAGCTCAGTCACAAGAGAAGAACACGGTCATAAGAAAGTTGAAGGATAGGATTAAATCTTTGAGTGAAAAAGAAGGTGGGGAAAATGCAAAGAAAGATATTGATGAGATTGAAACAATCAACATTGAATTGGAACATAGTGTGGCAAAATTATTTTCAGAAAATGAAAATTTGAGAAAAGAACGAGAGCATTTGAAATCAATTTATAAAGACCAATTTGACTCAATTAGAAAGACACGTGGTCAATCAAAAGAACATTGTGACTCTTTAATTGCTTAAATTAATGCAAAGTCTGTTGAAAATTCATATTTAAATGCTCAACTTCAAGAAAAGGTTTTTGCTATTACAACATTGAAAAATGAATTAAGGAAACTTAAAGGGAAAAATATTGTCAATATTGTGGTTTTAAAACCTAATGCCACTGTTGCTCCAGGAATGTTCACGCTTGACATAAAACCTATCTCTCCTAGGCTTTTAGAACAGTAGGGATGCTCATGAGTTTTACATTGAGAAGACTATAGAATATACTGACACTCTTTATGGATTTGTAAAAAGCGCTAGAACACAGAATCCTAGTGAACCTCTATTTTAATTTGCTTGCATGTTTACACAACATGTTCAGGAATTATTAGTCTATGTCTCTCAGACATGCCCTAGTTCACTAAAACCTAGTGGGAAGTTAGTTGATGTCACACTGATGAATAAGGACAAAAGAGTTAGATTTGCTGAACCTGTCACATCTTCAAGCAATATTCCCAAGCAGACTAATTCTCTTAAAACCAAAGATTCTAACAAGCCTTTGTTGACTTCTACAGGAGTAAAACCTACTACTAGTGCTAGCGGATCAAAGCCTTTAGGCAATACAAAGAACAATAGGATCACGCGACCACCAAGTAGCAATCAGAAGAATAAAGTAGAAGTCCACTCTAGGAAAGTTAAATCTAGTTTGAATAAGATGAATTTTGTGACTAAACCTATCAGTAATGCACTTGTTAAGCATTTTGTGAGAAATGCTAAGTTTGAATCTATTTGTGCTATCTGTAACAAATGTTTGTTTGATGCTAATCATGATATGTGTCTTATTGATTTTGTGAATGATGTGAATGTGTGTTCAAAATCTAAATCTAAAAGAAATAAAATAAAAAAAGTTTGGAAACCTATGGGTAAAGTGTTCACTGATGTAGGATATAAGTGGAAACCAACAGGAAGATTTTTCACTATAGTTGGTAACTCGTTCCTTTAACTAGGATCACTCCCAAGAAAACAGTGCATCTTAAGGAAACCACTTCTAAGTCAGTTGAAACACCAAAACCAGAGATTAAATTATATAGTAGGAGACCCAAACAAATAAAATCAGTAGGTTCGAGTAAAAAAGCTAAGATTGTAGAATCTAAAATTGCTAACAACTCAAAACCCACTCATTTGTGGGGATCCATTGCTACAGATGTTCCATCTTCTTCTTCTCTTGTCAATGACAAGTTGTCCAGATCGTCCTCTGGTATCTGTACTCTGGATGTTCAAAACATATGACAGGGAACCGCTCTCAGCTCATGAACTTCGTTAGTAAATTTTTGGGAACTATTTGATTCAGAAACGACCAAGTTGCAAAGATAATGGGATATGGTAACTATCAGTAGGGGAGCGTAATTATCTCAAGGGTGTATTATGTTGAGGGGCTTAGACATAACTTTTTTTCATTTTGTAAGGCGGATCTTGAAGTTGCATTTTGGAAAAACACTTGATTTATTCAGAATTTAGAAGGTGTTGATCTACTTTCAGGCTCCCGAGACACAAATTTGTACCTAATTTCTCTTGATGACATGCTAAAGACTTCTCTGATCTGTATTTTATCTAAAGCTTCAAAGAATAAGAGCTGGTTATGGCACCGTCATTTATCGCATCTCAAGTTCAGTACTCTTAACAAGCTAGCCAAAGACGGTCTTGCACGAGGTATTCCAAAGCTTAAATTTCAGAAAGATCATCTGTGTTCAGCGTGTGGATTAGGAAAAAGCAAGAAATTCTATCATCAACCCAAAGCTGAGGACACTAACCAAGAGAAACTATATCTTTTGCATATGGATCTATGTGGCCCGATGCGTGTGGATAGCATTAACGAGAAAAGGTACATCTTGGTAATTGTTGACGATTACTCTCGATTTACTTGGGTTAAATTTCTGAGATCAAAGGATGTAGCTCCTACCGCTATCATCAAATGCATTAAAAATATTCAAGTTTGTTTGAATGCCACTGTCCGTAATGTTAGAACAGATAATGGAACTGAATTTGTCAATCAGACTCTTCGTAATTTTTATGAAAATGTCAGCATTTCGCATCAAACTTATGTTGCTCGCACTCCTCAATAGAAAGGCATTGTTGAAAGACAAAACCGAATTCTTGTGGAATTTGCCGCACTATGTTGATATTTTCAAAAGCTCCTCTGTTTCTATGGGCCGAAGCAATCAACACGGCTTGTTATACCCAAAACCGTTCTCTGATTCGACTCTGATACAACAAAACTCCATATGAGCTGATGCACGACAAGAAGCCGGATTTATCATTTTTTCCTGTCTTTGGTTCACTATGTTATCCAACCAATGACAGTGAAGACTTGGGTAAACTAAATGCAAAGGCCAATATTGGTATTTTTATTGGTTACGCGCCAGCAAAGAAAGCTTTCAGAATCTATAACAGGAGAACCCAGAAAATTATGGAAACTATTCATGTGACATTCGATGAGCTGACAGTGATGGCTTCTGAACAATTCGATTCAGGACCCGGGCTTCAAGTAATGACTCCTGCAACATCCTGTTCAGGACTTGTACCAAACATTATTCCTCAACAACCTTGTAATCCACTAAATAGAGATGATTAGGATAGTTTGTTCTAACCCATAGATGAATACTTCAATCCTCCAACTATTGTTGTCTCTCTAGTTCCAGTAGCTGTTGCACCACCAACTGTTGAAATAGCTAATTCACATGTGTTTACGTCTATTGATCAAGATACACCATCATCAAGTATCCCATCAACACAATAACAAGAACATTCTCTAATTATTTCTCAAGGTGTTGAAGAATCACCAAAAACACCACTATTTCATGATGATCCTCTTCACGAATTTCTTCATGAAGACTCAACTTCTCAAGGATCGTCATCTAATGTGAGACCATCCCACACTCCATTTGAACTTATTGATAGACGGACTAAGGATCATCCAATAGAAAATGTGATTAGTGATTCTTCTCGCTCAGTCTCCACCAGAAAGCAACTCAAAACTGACGCCATGTGGTGTTACTTTGATGCCTTCCTAACTTTTGTAGAACCAAAGAACTTCAAATAAGCAATGACCGAACCATCATGGATTGATGAAATGCAAGAAGAAATTCATGAATTTGAAAGACTAAAAGTTTGGGAATTGGTGTCGTGTCCAAATAAAGTCATGTTGATCAAACTTAAATGGATTTATAAGGTCAAGACAGACGAATTTGGCTGGGTACTAAAGAATAAGGCTAGATTAGTTGCTCAAGGGTTCAGGCAAGAGGGGGAATCGATTTTGAGGAATCATTTACACCGGTTGCAAGAATAGAGGATATCCGTATCTTCGTAGCAAATGCCGCCAACAAGAATATGATGATCTTCCAAATGGACGTCAAAACGGCTTTCTTAAATGGCGAGCTCAAGGAAGAGGTATATGTTTCTCAACTAGAAGGATTTGTTGATCAGAAATACCCATCGCATGTGTACAAGCTCAAAAAGGCCCTTTACGGTCTCAAACAAGCACCACGTGCATGGTATGATATGCTGTCAAGTTTCCTCATTTCACAACATTTCTCCAAAGGTGCAGTTGATCCAACACACTTCACATGGAAAGCAGGAAACGACTTATTGCTGGTACAAATTTATGTTGATGATATAATATTTGCATCCACTAATACTGCTTTGTGTAATGAGTTTGCTAATCAGATGGCCACTAAGTTCAAGATGTCGATGATGGGGCAGATGTCATTCTTTTTAGGATTACAAATTTCTCAAAGTCCTAGAGGCATCTTCTTAAACCAATCAAAATATGGTTATGAAATCATTAAAAAATATGGTTTGCTATCTAGTGGTTCTGTAGACACACCTATGGTAGAAAAGAATAAACTGGATGAAGATCTACAGGGGACACCAATTGATGCTACACTTTACCGTGGCATGATTAGATCCCTCATGTATCTGACGTCCAGTAGACTCGACCTTATTTATGCAGTCTGCTTATGTGCCTGGTATCAGGCAAAGCCTATCGAAAAGCACTTAAATGCGGTTAAGCATGTCTTTCGATACCTAAAGAGAACCATTATCATAGGTCCCTAGTACTCGAAGGATACCAACATGTCTCTAACAGCATATTCAGACGCAGATCACGCGGGGTGTCAGGACACTAGACGTAGTACATCAGGAAGCGCTCAATTCTTAGGTGATAAACTTGTTAGCTGGTCTTCCAAGAAGCAAAAGAGCACTGCAATTTCGAGTACAGAGGCTGAATATATTGCTTTATCTAGGTGTTGTGCTTAAATCCTATGGATGCAATCACAGCTAACAGACTATGGGTTTACATTCAATAAGATTCCTTTGTACTGCGACAACAAACGTTCGATTGCTCTATGCTGCAACAACGTTCAACACTTTAGAGCCAAGCACATTGATGTACGCTACCATTTTATAAAGGATCAAGTGGAGAATGGAATAGTGGAACTATACTTTGTTCGAACAGAATATCAACGGGCTGCCATCTTCACCAAACCGTTGCCAAGAGAAAGATTCTACTTCTTGATCGAAAAGCTTGGTATGAGAAGCATGTCTCCGAAAACGCTAAAACGTCTGACAGAGGAAGAAGACGAGTAATGGTGGTAACTTGTGAAATATTTTGTGTATTATATGTATATAAAAAAGCTGAAAAACCCAAAAAGACTTTTCATTTTATAAAGATTTTTCAAAAAGAAAATATAAAAATATAAAATCATAAAAAAATATACAAAATTAAAAAATAAGAAAAATACAAAAATATGTTTTCATGACATGTTTTCTAGAATCGATAATATTTACGGCCTTAGAAATGCCATTCAATAATGGCATAAAGTTGTAAATAAAGTTCGAATAGAAAATATGTCATATGGCTTGCTATTATTTCATATAGCAACCCGGTCTTCAATTTAAAGGCAAGTATTTCGTCAAAAAGAAAACTTGACCTCACAACGATAAATTCATTTTTCTCGGGAATGAATTACTTCATATTCATTCAAAGGCTTGTGTTTACTTTGCAACACAACCCGTGCTTCCTATATCAAATAAATATACGTGTTAGTGCATTTATTTATGTAAACGAGAGAAATCTTGTTTTTAATAGTGTTGTTTTTGAAGAATAATTAAAAAAATATCAGTTTCTCATCTCAACAAATTTTCAAAGAATTTTCTATCACTCAAACAATGTCTACAACTCTTTAAATAGAAAATGGGACATTATATGAGGGGGAGAAATAGTCAAATTCTTTCAAAAAGGATCTTCTAAAATGTCATCGCGGAATAAAATAGAAAAAGGTTTATCAATAACGGATTATCAATTAAAGGGGAGTTAATGCATTTGTAACTCAGTTGGTCTTAAAATGTTATTAAATTTAATCTTTAGGGACTAAATGAAAAAATTAGGACTTAGATTCCTAGTTATAAACTTAAGGGGTTAAAGATGTCATTTCTATAAATAGATTAAACTTAGTAATAAGTATAAAATCAAAATAGAAAATGACATAGAATTACAAGGACCATTCTTGCCAATTATCCAAACTTGGCCGGTTAATTATGAGTCTCTACACATTTCGCTCACACACATTCTTATTCAAAATCCAAACACTCCCAAAATACTCTCGTCACATTTCGGTCCCTTCATATTCAAAAATTTAAACGTGGTTTTAAGGCAAAAAATTCATACCTACTCGTTCATAACTCATTCCTTGTCATCTAGGTAAAACTAATTAACTTAAAACTCCTTTTATCACTCGAAATCAGTTAAAAACATATTAGGGTTCATAATTTAAAAGTTGTAGTTTTTGTCAAATTAGTTGAGGGGCTTTGTGCGTTAGGGTACGATTATGGTGTGTTTGAAACAGTTTTTGATATATCTCAACCATTAGTGAGATACATTAATTGTTGTAGGATGAATAAAGCGAAACATGAGTTTTGTGAGTGAATAGTTGTGGGTTTGTGTTTAGATACCTCAAATGAGCCTAGTTATGCTATTAGAACACTGCTATACTTCCTTTGATCTTGTTTACTTGGAAACTCTGATTATTAGGTGCGTTGGTTTGGAAATAGTATAAGTATGCTTGTTTCGATGGTTAAAGTGTGTTTATGAACTAATGTAGGCCCCCTAAGTGATTAGTATTTGTCCTAAATGGGTCTTAACATGTCTGCCATGTGTCTCTTCCCTATATGTGCTTGAATTTGAATGAGCATGCTTAAAAAAGGTCGTTTAATCTTGTGTTTAATTAGTCTGTGATGTTATTGATTGATAAATGATGATTGTTAGAAATTCTTACAGGCTTTTAATTGATAAAACTTGAATTAAATAACTTAGAATGAAGCAAAATATGTTTTGCTTGAATGAAGCGAAACATGTTTTCTGAGCGAAACATGTTTCATTCATTCAAAGCGAAACATGTTTACCTCTTTCCAAGCGAAATATGTAAGTCAGTTCTAAGCGAAACATGTTAGGTCCATCTAAGCGAAACATATAATTCTTGTTCTGAGCGAAACATGTTTGAAGCAAAACATGTACATGTACACAATTCAAGCGAAATATGACAAAATACGAAAAGAAACTATGCCTAAATTTTTTTAAAATTTGTGTAATAGTCGTGTAATTTGTCATATTTCATAACTTGCCATGTGTGTAGTTGTATTATGTATTATCTGATCTCTGTCTGAATGTGTGTCCTAAGCTCCTTTGGATTTGTTTTGTTGACTATGACTATTGACCTTAGTTGACTTATTCATTGAGTGTAGTAATTTTGTCATGTTTGCATGAAACCTAATCATAGATCAATCATATCATCAAAGGATAACCAGAATAAATCAGTGAAATATATATATGTTGTATATATAAACTGTAGTGGTTAATTCTTAAGCAGAATCATGAATCCCCAAGAAAACAACAAGTTGCTGCTCGTGATGATAAATGTGTTCCATTCTCTGAGAGAGTCAAGATTAGCTCTACCAATATCAGACTGGAAACCACTGTGCCACAGAAGGAAGAGACATTTCAAGTAGTCATTGATCTCATCAAGAACTCCACCTGCTTCAAAGCTTTCACTATCTCTACAGATGTCCCTGAAATATTTATGCAACAATTCTGGTATTCCATCAAGAAGCTTCAAGGCACAGATTCTTATGAATTTCTCTTAGCCAACAAGGAGTGTAATGTCAATGCTAAAGTCTTTAGGATAATTCTTGATATATGTCCAAGAGTGAAAGGTGTAGAATTTACAGATGTTTCAGATGATGATACTACACTCACATTTCTCATTGATCTTGGCTACAAAGGTCCACTACTCTAATGCACAACAAATGTGGGTTGGTCACTTGCACAGCCATAGGAGAATCTAGCAGCTATAATCAACAAGTGTCTCTCTGGAAAGATGGCAAGTAATGACAAACTCAGAAAGTACAGATATGACATACTGTGGGGGATGTTCAAAAGAGAAAATGTTGACTATCCTGAGTTGATTTGGGAAGACATTGCTTACCAGATTGATCACAGGAAAGAAAATAGATCAAGATGTGAAAACATGCCATATCCCTGATTTATCAAAATCATCATTAATCACTTCCTGAAACAACACAAGTCTCTCACCAACCTCAACTATCAACACTATCATACAATCAAGGATGAAGGTATTGTAAGTAGGTTAAAGTTTGTCAGAATAGGTAAAGATTATCAGTAATATGGACTTCCCATTCCTGAGACTATGTTGACAGAAGCAATCAAACAATCTGATCCTTTATAAATGGTTCATCTAAGTTTTCTACTGGTCAGATTCGCCCAAAGAAGAGCAGAGGCAAAGGTTCACAAGGAAAGAAGATTGCTAATGACTCTCAGGAAACTGTTGATGTATATGAAGAGTCTGAACCTGAACCAGTTAAGAAAAAGACTTCTAGTAAGAGAAGAGTCAAGAAGAAAGTCACACTGTCTGCTGATGACAACATTATTTCAAATGATCCTGATGCTGCTTTCGAGTTAGCTAAGTCTATCAGCAAAACTTAATGCTAATGATAGCATGAAAGCAAGACACTGTCAATGCTACTCATGCAAGGATCGTGACTGAATCTGTCCCTGAATCTGCTAAGAAGAAGTCTGGTGGCAGAAGTTCTCAGAGTGTAGTCATGCAAGACACTCCAAGTGCTCCAAAGTCAAAACCCGCCACTTCAAAGACTAAGCTTAAAGGTGCTCCATCTCATTCCCAATAGATCTATCCATAACACTCACGCTTGCTACATTAGCAATTAACAGTTCATGATTCGGAGGGGACTTAAATGGCAGTGTGGTAACTTAGGCAATAATATTCAGGCATAAATCTGGATAGCATACAACTTGTAAAACACTTGTGTCCAATAGTAAAACAAGTAATGTGTTCAAAACTCACAATTCCATATATAGGTATTCAATTATCTCAAATCATGTAGTAAACAAATCAAGCTTTAGTAAATTCATAAGTAAACAACCATGTATTAGAAGTCATGTAGTAAGCAAGTGAAAGCTTTAGTAAAATAGTCATGTAACGCTTATGTAGTAGAAATCAATGAGTTTACTTGGTAAAACGAGCATGTAATCTCACCCCAAAAATAGTTTATGAAAACTATTAAAAGAGAAAAGGTGGGGCTATGAACTCACCGAGAAGCAATGAAGTATTTGAAGAGAAAATTCATATAGAATGATCGGCGAACAACGCCTCTCCCGACGAGTTTATAATAATGGTATGAGCGTGCGTATAGAGTATATTTATAAGAAATAATGCATAAAATTCATAGTATGTAAAAATATATATATATATTTATATATATATATATTCAGACATATATGAAACCCGTATATTCATAGAATCCTTGAGTTAGCGTCAAACTTTTTCTTATCTTATCCGTACTTAAATGGTTTTGCCTTTAGCTTAATCCATTTTAACCTATTTCAGATATTATGGTAATTTTAATGAAAATTACCCATTTTGACCAATTACCAAGATTAAGACATCTAGATGCGAACGAAAGTGAATGACTAACTTATTAGTTGCAAATTCAGTTTTAGTTAATATATTTTATGCCTAATTATTCTCCATAACGCTAATTGACCATTAAAAGAATTTTGCCAAATTTGACTTTTTATTATATATATTTTTCTTAAAACTGACGCGTCCAAAACAACCCGCTAAATCACATTTTCACGACTCGGACTCTAAAGCAATTTGATGTAAAACGACGTTTCGGACAACCTTTTAGTTTTACCCGAGACCTGGAACGGCCCAGAAAATAACCAAAATGCCCCTGCAAGTTTCTGCAGAAAACTTATTTTTTTCTAAAAATGTAATATCTAATCCTAAGCTTTTTGACCCGTTAAAATACGTTTTTAGCCTTAGTTATCTGTAAAGGAAGCTCTAAACAGGGATTTTTAAAACAACTTCTTAGTTTTTATCGAGACTCAAAATCTTGGAAAAGAAAAGGCGAAATGTCACCTATATACAGATTAGATGCATAACTTAAAAAAAATCGCAGTTTTTATTCTAAGCTTTTATGACCCGTCATTACGCTTTTTAGACTTAGTTATCCGCGCGGAAAAATTAAACGACCGTACGGAACAAACTTTCATGTTTTTGGTCCGGAAGGCCCGAAACGGACCAAAAATGACGAAAATCCCCTTTTTCATATCTGACAGCAACCGATATTTTTAAACTAATGCAGAATTTTGGCGAACATTTTTTAGACTTCTTTTGACCCTAAAAACTTTGTTTTTGAGAGTTACGGGTCGTGCCTTATATCGAAACGAAGCTTGGAACGTCCTCTATCATAATTTTAAGACCAATTTCAGTTTTAACAATTTTGACTTTGCCGAAATAGACGCTCAATTTTCTGACCTAAATGGGTAGCTTTAATACCCCTTCAAAACTTCAATTTCAAGCACTACAAATATCGCCAACACTTTTAAACTATCTTAACACTTCTACTAATCATCTCAAACTAACCATGAACTTTAAAAAATTCAACATGCACTATAATTCATGGATTCTAGATATAAAATCAAACACATGCATCATATTAAAAAAAATTAATCAACATAAAAGGGTTAATAAAATACTTACAAATACTCATGAATGCAAAGGAAATCAAAACAATCAAACCCCCTTGGGTTTGATTCTTGGCCGAAAACCACAACACCCACAACAAAGTCCTAACTTGATATTTATAACCCCAATTCTTATATACACACTTGAAATCAAACCCTTGTTATACCAATTGCACTCAATTTGATCAAACCCCTAAAAACAAAAACTATAAAAATCAAGAATCTTGAGAAAAACCTTGCATGGTTGATTTTATTTGAAAAGAATGATGGGGATTATTATAGGAGTGATGTGTGAATGATTTTGGAGTATTTAGAATTGATTGGGGGGATTTTTTGATGATGATTTTGTTGTTTTTTTATGTGTGTCGTCAAACCAGAGAAGAGAGGAAGGAGAGGGTGAAATTTTTGGTAAATATTAATATTGTGTGTGTCACTGTGTTTTTAAAAGAAGTAAAAATAAATAATAAGAGGGGTGTTTGGTTTGGCTTATTGTTGGTGTCCAAAAGAAGGGAAAGAGTTGTTTGGTTGTATATTATTATTATTATTATTATTATTATTATTTTAAACATTTATATTACATTATTTGATCTAAAACACTTAGTTAAAATATTAAAAAGTGTTAAAGTACTATTTTTGACACGGTTTCGGCAAAAACGCGGGAATAAATGAGAAGTACTAAAATAAGAATAATTTAGCTTCCGGAGCTAAAATATGAAATTATCGATTTCTTAAATGCTATAACGGATAAATATCTGAAGCACAACGCGGAAATAGCTAAAGACGACGATTTCCACCAAATCGGCTAACAAGTAATCCACAAAATTTTTATTCAAGACAAAAATAGGAATGGATTCAAGATTTAATATTGACCGTAAAATACGAGACGTTACAGTCTTCCCACCTTATAGGAGCGTCGTCCCGGTGCTCAATTTTCCTTATAAGCCGTTGGTTTGCGACGGTCGATAAACATTCAAAAAAATCCATACAACAAATCACGAGTCGAAAGAAGTTCAAATAGCCATTTGTATACAAGCGACAATGATAGCGATTTAAAAGGAAAAAATAATGAATGATTCGTACAAACATGATAGCGATTTGAAGGGAAAAAATAATGAATGATTCGTACGGACGTATTACTTGTTTAAAGAGACGTACGCCATGTCGGATATATATTTGGAAATAATCAAATGGACAAATTACGAACGAAAGAAGTCTATAGACTCATTCGTATGAAGGTAATAACGATAATGATTAAATGAACGAAGAAAAGGAATTATTCGTACAAACGGATTACAAATCAAAAGAAGGTTGTTCGTACGAATGTCATACACTTAAGCCCACTCATTTACAAATCATTATTTACATCCAAATGCGTCCCAATCCATGTAAATAAGAATTAGAAATTTATGGTTCAGTGATTTATAATTTCCTTCTTCAACTGAAGAGGCGTCCCAATTCATTTCAATAAGATAATTATAAATTAGCCTACTTAAGCATCGTCAGCACGAAACACGAGATCAAGACAATGTCACGTTGAGAAGAAAGAGTCTCCTTGGCGGCATGATTCTTCAAAATCATAAAAAGTAACGAGAAGAATTATGAGACGTTAGTCAATTGCGTTCCAAAGGTAAGTGCCAAGAGGCGGCACGATCCGATGTGACAAGTTAAAGTCGTACTCCCATCATCTAGAAGACTTAAAAACGATGGATTACGAAACAACATATGCGATTCAAAAGCATAGAAAGAGTGTTCAAACTCGAAGTCGATTAGTAAAATAACCACTAGGATTGACAAACTACGCCGAATTTCGATATCATCAAAAGAGAATAAGGTAAAGTCGCGAAAAAGTTCGTTGTTAATCGTAGAGATCAAAAGAAAATAGACATATGTATTCGTATCCTTATATAATACCAGTTATCACGCTTAAGGGGAAGTAAATGGAAGAAACTAGGAAGTAAGAGAAAATCAGAGTGATCAATATTTATATAACGGACCGATATAAGGTAAATAGTAAGACGTCATAAAATAGACGTAAGAGAGCGAAATTATAGCCAAGTGTTAAAAACTCATAACCCATGTAATAGTAATAGGGATGCAAAAGAGAGCATATAAGTTATCTGGGTGCAAGCGCGCGCGGATATCGGACAAAGATGAAAGACTCTTAAAATTTTTCGAAAATAGTTATAGTCCCGGTTTTGAAAATGACCTAGTTCGCTATAACTTGAGCTTTGATACCAATCTGTAGCACCCCCAAAATCACAACGCATCGGAATACCACTTGGGGGTGCTACTTCATAGCATAAAGTACAAGTTACAGAAACCAAAATCATCATTAATCACTTCCTGAAACAACATAAGTCTCTCACTAACCTCAACTATCAACACTATCATACAATCAAGGATGATGGTATTGTAAGTAGGTTAAAGTTTGTCAGAATAGGTAAAGATTATCAGTAATATGGACTTCCCATTCCTGAGACTATGTTGACAGAAGCAATCAAACAATCTGAATCCTATCAAATGTTCATCAAGTATTCTACTGGTCAGATTCGCCCAAAGAAGAGCAGAGGCAAAGGTTCACAAGGAAAGAAGATTGCTAATGACTCTCAGGAAACTGTTGATGTATATGAAGAGTCTGAACCTGAACCAGTTAAGAAAAAGACTTCTAGTAAGAGAAGAGTCAAGAAGAAAGTCACACTGTCTGCTGATGACAACATTATTTCTAATGATCCTGATGCTGCTTTCGAGTTAGCTAAGTCTATCAGCAAAACTAAAGCTAAAGAAGCAGAAGCAAGACAAGTCCATGCTACTCATGCAAGGATCGTGACTGAATCTGTCCCTGAATCTGCTAAGAAGAAGTCTGGTGGCAGAAGTTCTCAGAGTGTAGTCATGCAAGACACTCCAAGTGCTCCAAAGTCAAAACCCGCCACTTCAAAGACTAAGCTTAAAGGTGCTCCATCTCAGTCCCAATAGATCTATCCATAACACTCACGCTTGCTACATTAGCAATTAACAGTTCATGATTCGGAGGGGACTTAAATGGCAGTGTGGTAACTTAGGCAATAATATTCAGGCATAAATCTGGATAGCATACAACTTGTAAAACACTTGTGTCCAATAGTAAAACAAGTAATGTGTTCAAAACTCACAATTCCATATATAGGTATTCAATTATCTCAAATCATGTAGTAAACAAATCAAGCTTTAGTAAATTCATAAGTAAACAACCATGTATTAGAAGTCATGTAGTAAGCAAGTGAAAGCTTTAGTAAAATAGTCATGTAACGCTTATGTAGTAGAAATCAATGAGTTTACTTGGTAAAACGAGCATGTAATCTCACCCCGAAAACAGTTTATGAAAACTATTAAAAGAGAAAAGGTGGGGCTATGAACTCACCGAGAAGCAATGAAGTATTGAACGAGAAATTCATCATAGAAAGAACGGCGACAACGTCTCATCTAAGTATCACCTAGAAAGAATGATGACTTAGTATAGAGAAATAAAACGCACACGACGAAAATAACCAAAAGATACAATAAAGAAATCATGATCATGATATGGCGTTCAAATTTCCTTTAACCAAGTGAGAATTATCCAAAAATCCATTTAAGACCCGATCTATTATACCTTCAAGTATAAACCCACTTATAACACTTATTTACCCATTTTATAAAATCCATTATACTCATTAAACCGTTTAAAGTAATTCGACACTATAAATTTCTGCACTTACGCCGACTTAATGGACCTATATTTCATAATCCGTAATAGGTATAAACGAACGGTTTTCGCCACAATCAAGCTTAATGAACCTAGTTCACTGATGTTATTAGCCAAACACTTCAATGTATACAGAACCTAAGTGAAATGACCAATTAACCCCTAAGTACACAATCTGAGTTTTGGAAACAATTTCCCGTTTTACCGTTTTGATCATATCTCACAATCCGTAACTAGTTTGAACCCCATTCAAAAGCTCGTGTATTGATACTTGTACACATGCTTTAAAGGCTTGTACATTCATTTTATATGTATACATTACATATAATTAAGGTTTTGATATAAACGTTAACGTTTAATGCTTGTTTTGATATAACATTTTAAAAAGTACGTTAAATGGATAATGTACTTGGTAAAAATGATATTAAGATATAGACTTGACATATTAGAATGTTTACATGATATAAACATAGATAGAGATGGCATTGATAGAGGTTGCGTGAGCTCGTTTACTTTAGAGATGCAAGTTACGTTGCATAATGAGATAAAGCAAAAATTTCCCTGTAAGATGGTGATATATTTATAATAGATGGATATTACAGTGCATCTAATTTAATAGATGGATAATTATATTGATGAAAATTAAGGGTTGTTATAAATTGGAGGTGTTAGGTATATGTGTCTACTACAGAGCTCAACTTTTTAATTCAATACTTTAGCCAAAAAAACTGGAGTTAAACTCATTTTCCAAACAGCAGTCCATATTCGACTAGTTTCGGCAAATTAGCCATATCTCACTCATCCAGAGGAGATAAAATTCTATCCAATTAGCCACATGTACATTAGACATATATCTATCTACCCAATCAATTTCTTAGATGGCTACAAGCCAAAAATATTTCGTACCAAGTCAATCTTGCTACTGATCTAAAACAGTCCCTATAATCTACCTCAAAATCCATCCAAACACCAATTCTAACACTATCCAATACCATGCAATGCCATATAAACCTATTATACATATCTCATACATCAAAAGCTCCGTGTTTATAACCAAATCAAAATTGAAATCAATCAAGACCATGCATGTACACAAAGTACAAAAACCAAACAAATACATAAGTATTGAAATTAATCAATGAAAAAGGGTTTAAAACAAACTTACAACACAATAGAATGGAAGCAATTGATCAAACAAAATCTCTCCTTGGGTCTTTGTTTTAGCCGAACACCCTCAATTAAATCAAACCCTAACTTTTCTTGACTCCGAATCTTGATTACACACTTAGTATTAAACCCTTGCAACCCTAATTACCCTCAAATTAATTAAATTTTCAAAAACCCTAATCTTTAAAAATCAAGAACTTAGTAGAAGTTCTTGCATGGTTGATTTTATAAGAAAGGAAGAATAAGAGTTTGTGGAATAGTGATGTGGGAGATGAATGAGAGTGAGTTAATGATTGTTGATGATGATCTTGGTGTTTTTCTTGTTGTTGTCGGCGCACAGTAAGAGGAAAAAAGGGAGGACACGAAACTTTCTTTTATCTGTGATGGTGTGTGTGTTTATAATGGGAAGAGTTTGAATGGGATTAGGACAATATATATATAATCAATAACTTTCTTATTTGTTTTTTTAAATCTGTTGAATGTATGTTTGTGTTAAATTAGTCGACCAAAAAAAATATAGTATAGGCTTTGTTTGACTTTCTTAATTATCTAATTGACTTCCCATCTTTTATAAAAATTAGAGGGGTGTTTGATTTTTAGTTTTATTGGAGCCTAAAACAATTAAGGAGAGTGTTTGGTTCATATATGTATATAAATACATATATGTATTTATTTTATTTACTTTTTTAACATTGCATTACACTAATTTGGGCTTAAACATTTATTTAAAATGTTAAAATAATAAAAATACTATTTTGACACGGTTTCGACAAAACGCGGTAAATGTCAAGAATTAATAAAAATAAAGATATTTAAGCTTTCGAAGCTAAAATACGAAATTATCGATTTTTTTTTCAAATGTTAAAACGGATGAATAATCAAGGCAGTACTCGTAAATAGCTAAAAGCGACGATTTTTGATAAATCGGCTAAAAACAAAAATAATAAATTCTATAAAATTTAAAATATAGAATTAACGCTCGGTTTAGAATATCGACCATAAAATACGAGATGTTACATTCTTCCCACCTTAAGCGAGCGCCGACCCGGTGCTCAAGTTGCCTTATACGCCGTTAGTTTGCGACGGTCGATACAGATTCAGAAAAATTCATATAACAAATCACGAGTCGCAAGAAGTTCAAATAGCCATTTGTATAAAAGCAACAATGATAGCGATTTGAAGGGAAAAGACAATGAATGATTCGTACAGACGTATTACTTGTTTAAAGAGACGCACGCCATGTCGGATATATATTTGGAAATAATAAAATGGACAAATTACGAACGAAAGAAGTCTAAAGACTCATTCGTATGAAGGTAATAACGATAATGATTAAATGAATGAAGAAAAGGAATTATTCGTACAAATGGATTACAAATCGAAAGAAGGTTGTTCGTACGAATGCCATACACTTAAGCCCACTCATTTACAAATCATTATTTACATCTAAAGGCATCCCAATCCATGTAAATAAGAATTGGAAATTAACGGTTAAGTGATTTATAATTTCCTTATTCAAATGAAGAGGCGCCCCCAATTCATTTTAATAAAATAATTATAAATTAGCCTTCTTAAGCATTGTCAACACGAAACACGAGATCAAGACAATGTCACGTTGAGAAGAAAGAGTCTCCTTGGCGGCATGATTATTCAAAATCATAAGAATTAACGAGAAGAATAATGAGACGTTAGTCAATCGCGTTCCAAAGGTAAGTGCCAAAAGGCGGCACGATCCGGGGTGACAAGTTAAAGTCGTATTCCCATCAACTGGAAGACTTTAAAACGATGGATTATGAAACAACATATGCGATTCAAAAGCATAGGAAGAGTTTTCAAACTAGAAGTTGATTAGTAAAATAACCACTAGGATTGACAAACTACGCCGAATTTCGATATCATCAAAAGAGAATAAGGTAAAGTCGCGAAAAAGTTTGAAGTTAATCGTAAGAGATCCAAAAGAAAATAACCCATATGTATAGGTATCCTTATATAATACCAGTATCAACGCTTAAGGTAGTAAATGAGAAATCAGGAAGTATGCAAAAATCAGAGTGATCAATATTTATATAACGGACCGATATAAGGTAAATATTAAGACGTCATAAGATAGACGTAAGAGAGTGAAATCATATCCAAATATTAAATACTCATTACCCATGTAATAAAAGTAGAGATGCAAAAGAGAGCATATAAGGGGTCAGAAAGCATGCGCGCGTGGATATCGGACAACGATGAAAGACTCTTAATTTTTTTTCAAAAAACAGTTATAGTCCAGATTTTAAAAACGACCTAGTTCGCTATAACTTGAATTCTGATACCACTCTATAACACCCCAAATCACAACGCAACGGAATACCACTTGGGGTGCTACTTCATAGCATAAAGTACAAGTTACAGAAAACGACTATAAGTGATGCGTTTTGAAAAGTCAATCATTCGATAATTTTTTATAAATATAAGAGTTACAATAGGTACCATTTGTAATGTAATAGAAAACATTTTTAAAATGTTTGTCGAATGGTAAAATAAATTATAAAGCCTTCAAAAATATATCCTCATGACTCAAATGCTCCCAATGCTCAGCTAGCAAAATATAACATGAGAAAATACATGCAAAACATCAACAATAATATTGGTTAATTCATAGGTTTAAGTAAAAGCAGTATTGAAACAATTCAAGTAATATCTTAGTAAGAAAAGTAGCGTTACCACATTTCAAAGTATTGTTTCTGAAATTCAAGTAGTGATTCAATAAATCAAAAATCGTTCAGTAGTGGACCACAAGGCTTAAGTAATGTAGACAAGAGAAACAAATTCACCAAGTCTAGATGAAAAGCATATATTATTGCCCTAAGCTCATGACACCGAACCTTAACACGTAATATAATCAAATCAGTAATCACAATATATGCCCCAAACAGGAAAATGGATGCTGTCAATCATCCTACGTATTATTCAAATGTTAAGTGCGCCACATGGTTATCTAGAAACCAAATTTCTAGACGGGGATTGTCAGTCCTGATAGATCTATCCACAACACTCGCGTTTACTCAGCCGGTATTTAACGGTTCATGATAAAAAGGGGACTTAATGGCAAAGGATACTTAAGAAATAATATGATCTTGAATAGCATACAATTGAAAAACACTTGTGTCCTATTTAAAACAAATAATGTGTTAAGAACTCACAGTTTCATATATAGGTATTCAATGACCTCAAATCATGTAGTAGCAAATCAAGCTTTAGTAAATTCATGAGTAAACAACCATGTATTAAAAGTCATGTAACGCTTATGTAGTATAAATCAATGAGTTTACTTGGTAAAACGAGCATGTATTCTCACCCCGAAAACAGTTTATGAAAACCATTAAAAAAGAAAAGGTGGGGCTATGAACTCACCTTAAATGCAAGAAGACAAGAAGAAAAATGAATCTTCGGACGAGCGGGAGATCGCTAAGCACCACTTAAAAGGCGTGACGCGACTTAGCATGATAAAGAAAATCAATACGTAAAAGTAAATCGAATGATCACAAGATATGTTTTCGAGATATGCATGGCATTGCATTAAGACTTACCTAAACTATTTTTGCTCCAAAATTGGTGTGTAGCTTGGGCTAATATGTAATAAAACATCCACTTAGTTTCGTCCCTCAATTCTTATTTTACCAATGTTTACTTGTATGTTTTAAATTTCAGGACAAGACGTAAATTCCCAAATTCTGAAATTAAGTCAACTTCCCGAACTCATAGCTCCTAACCCATGATGGATAAAAATACAAGGATTTATCCTACAAAAATTATTTGGATCTATTTTCTAAAAATTCAGGCCTCACTTTCAAAAAGTTTCATAACCATGTGAAAAGACTATTTTACCCCTGAACACCCAAACCAAAATATTTACTGATTTTTAACCCTTTACGAAAACGGCCATAACTCCAAATCTATGGTATATGTGTCTACTATAGATCTCAACTTTTTAATTCAACACTTTAGTGTAAAAACCTGGAGTTAAACTCCTTTTCCAAACAGTAGTTCAGATTCGACTAGTTTCTTTTTTTCTAAAAATGTATTATTAATCCTATGTTTTTTGAACCGTTAACAGATGTTTTTGTAGCTTTAGTTATAAAGGTAAAACGGCATTTTAAACAACTTTTTAGTTTTACCCGAGACTCAAAACTCGACAGAAAAGGACGAAAATGCCCCTATATCAGATCTGATGCAAACTAAAAAAAAGAAAAACGCAGATTTTATTCTAAGCTTTTCGACCCGTCATTACGCATTTTTAGACTTAGTTATCCTCGCGAAAAAGTAAAACGACCTTCCGAACAACTTTCATGTTTCGGCCGAAGGCCGAAACGGACCAGAAAATGACGAAAATGCCCTTTTTCAGATCTGACAGCAACCGATATTTTTAAACTAATGCAGAATTTTGGCGAACATTTTCTAGACTTCTTTTGACCCTAAAAACTTCGTTTTTGAGAGTTACGGGTCGTGCCTTATATCGAAACGAAGCTTGGAACGTCCTCTATCATAATTTTAAGACCAATTTCAGTTTTAACAATTTTGACTTTGCCAAAATAGACGCCTAATTTTCTGACCTAAACGGGTAGCTTTAAACCCCTTCAAAACTTCTATTTCAAGCACCACAAATATTGCCAACACTCTTAAACTATCCTAACACCTCTACTAATCATCTCAAACTAACCATGAACCTCAAAAATTCAACATACATTATAATTCATGGATTCTAGATATAAAATCAAACACATGCATCATATAAAAAAATTAATCAACATAAAAGGGTTAATAAAATACTTACAATTACTCAAGACTGCAAAGGAAATCAGAACAATCAAACCCCCTTGGGTTTTATTCTTGGCCGAAAACCACAACACCCAAAACAAAGTCCTAACTTGATTTTTATAACCCCAATTCTTGTATACACGCTTGAAATCAAACCCTTATTATACCAATTGCACTCAATTTGATCAAACCCCTAAAAATCAAAAACTATAAAAATCAAGAATCTTGAGAAAAACCTCGCATGGTTAATTTTATTTGAAAAGAATGATAGGGATTAGAAAAACCTTGATTGGAAGAATTTTTTGATGATGATTTTGGTGTTTTTTGATGTGTGTCGTCAAACCAGAGAAGAGAGGAGGGAGAGATGGTGAAATTTTTGGTAAATATTAATACTGTGTATGTCACTGTGTTTTTAATAGAAGTAAAAATAAATAATAAGGGGGGGTGTTTGGTTTGGCTTATTGTTGGTGTCCAAAAGAAGGGAAAGGGGTGTTTGGTTGTATATTATTATTATTATTATTTTAAACATTTATATTTCATTATTTGAGCTAAAACACTTAGTTAAAATATTAAAAAGTGTTAAAGTATTATTTTTGACACGGTTTCGACAAAAACGCGGGAATAAACGAGAAGTGCTAAAATAAGAATAATTTAGTTTTCGGATCTAAAATATGAAATTATCGATTTCTTAAATGCTATAACGGATAAATATCTGAAGCACAACGTGGAAATAGCTAAAACGACGATTTCCACCAAATCGGCTAACAAGTAAAACACAAAAATTTTATTCAAGACAAAAATAGGAATGGAGTCGAGATTTAATATTGACCGTAAAATACGAGATGTTGCAAGAAAGAAGACAAGCAGAAGACAACCTGGTACCGGAGGCTCAAATGAAAGAACTATTAGTAAACCAGGGGTTCCCGATGAGTCCACAGTCGTCTCTGCTACCTCAAGTGAAAGAACTTGTATTAAACTAGGGATTTCCGATGAGGAAAAGGACATAACTGAAGAGAAGGTTATTCTAGAATGGGGAGATGAAACAAGATAGTGAATATTCTGATGATGATGATAATGATGATGTTGAGAAGGATGATAAAGATGGTGATGTTGATGATGAAGGTGATGATCATATCAGTGATACACAAGATGTTGATGATGAAGATGTCAAAACTGAATCTGATAAAGATGATATCTATAAGTACAAGATTCGTGTGCGCAAAGATGAGGATGAAGAGATGATTAATGTTGAAGTTGATGACTCTGGAAAAGGTGATGAAGAGATTACTGATGTAGCAAAGCCAGATGCTGAAAAGATTTCAGAAGTAAAGGATGATCCCAAGAAGGCCAAACTCCCTCCATCAAACTCTAGCTTATCTATATCTCAGGTTTTGGTGATCAATTCCTTAAATTTTCTTCTGATTCTTCTTTGGTTAGTACTGTTAAGGATACAACAGATTCGGAGATCAACTCATTATTGGAAGTTAAGATCCAGTCTGAAGTTCCACATACCCAGTCTCCATCCGTGCTTAGTGTACCTGTATCTGTGATTTTTGAACCCACAGTTCTCACATATGTTCAAGAATCTCCTTTAATAGGTACTGCAACAACTCTACCTCCTCCATTTGTCTCCACCACACCATTTGTACCTCAACAAACAACAACACCAATTCCCACACCAACAATCATAACCAATGATCCAACCGTCACCACTAGTGTTCTTAAATCCGAAGCACTTTCAGTTGTTCAGCTAAGAGTTGCTAACTTGGAAAAAGATGTGTCTGATCTTAAGAAACTATATATTTCTGCTGAAGCTCTTGTTGCTCTCAAGACACAAGTTCCATCTGTGGTAGATAATTATCTTGGATCCAAAGTTGGGGATGTCTTTCAAAAGGAATTGAAGAAACACACAGCAGATCTTATTCAGAAATATTCTCAGCGGCAGTTTCCTAAATCATCCAAGAAACAGACACCAACAGTTGATCTAGATAAAGGATTCGAGAAGAGTGCTTCAAAGATTCTATAAATCAAGTGGGAATAAGGTGAGAAGCAACAGACGCCAAAGTTTACTATCAAGTCTACTGACAAGGCAGCTCTCGAAGAATATGATCTGAAAAGCGCTCTCTACCAATCCATGCATGCAAACAAGTCTTTTAACAGAAATCCTGCCAATCATCGATTGTACCATGCACTTATGGAAGCATTGATTGAAGATGAAAACGTAATGGATAAGAGATTCACTAATACACTCAAAGACCATAAGAGAAAGCATGATGATGGTGACCCTCCAACTAGACCAAACCAGGGTAAGAAGATCAAGAGGAGAAGAACTAAAGAGTCTAAGTCTTCTAAGAAGCCATCCTCCACCAAGGAAACCCCTAAAGGTAAAGCTCCATCTAAAGGCTCCAAAACTGGTAAGTTTGCTCTGGCAAAAGAACCAGTTGAAGAACCAATTGCTGAGGTGGTTACGGATGATGCGGGTGATGATGTAGCTTATGATGATAATCAACCACAAGACACCTCAGAACCCAAAACAAGAAAGACTCCGAATCAAGAATGGTTTAAGCAACCTCTAAGGCCTCCTACTCCTGATCCTGAATGGAACAAGCATCAGGTTGTACTTGATCAACCCGAACAACCTTGGTTTAATCAAATGGTCTCTGCTACGAAGTATCCTCTCACATTCAACGACCTCATGGCCACTCCTATTGACTTCTCCAAGTATGTGTTGAATGGACTCAAAATAGAAAATCTCACTTAAGTTATCTTGTTAGGACCTGCCTTCAATATGTTAAAAGGCACTTGCTCTAGCAGTATCGAGCTTGAGTACAACTTCCAAGAGTGCTTCAATGTGTTAACAGACAAACTTGATTGGAATAATCTAGAAGGAGATCGTTACCCGTTTGATCTATCCAAGCCTCTCTTTTACAAGGTCCTCTAGGTCATCGAACCGTTGCTGCTGACTACTTCTTCAACAATGATCTGGAGTATCTGAAGACTTTTGATCCAGAGGTTACATACACTACATCTATTATGAAGACAAAGGCGGATCGGTATAATATCAAAGGAATTAAAGACATGGTTCTTACATTTTGGAGTACCATTAAACATGCGTATGACAAAGATGCTGGAAAGGGAATCAAGCACTAGGGTGAAAGACATAAACTGTGGTATCGATCTCAGATAAGCAAATTTTCCAAGCATAATGTTTACTCTACTAAGGTGATTCTTGGTGTGAAGAGTGTTAGTGTCAATAAATTGCATGGATATGGTCACTTTGAAGAGATTATGGTGAAAAGATCTAATCAACAGCTTTATAAGTTTAAACAAGGTAACTTCGTTGATCTACACCTGAACGACATTGAAGATATGCTTCTTCTTGATGTTCAACACAAGCTATTCCACCTCGACGGGAGTGATATTGTTGACTTTATTATGGCCCTTCGTATGTTCACAAGAAGCCTAATACTCAAGAGACGTATCGAAGATTTACAGCTTGGTGTAGAGAGTTACCATAAGAAACTTAACATCACCAAACCTCATAAGACCTTTCCAGAAATTGAATTCAAAGAACGCTACACTCCATCATATGATCCACCATGAAGACCTGAATAAACAGAAAAGAGTATTGTGAGCTGATGAGCTGTACAAGTTCTCGGATGGCACACTCAAGTTTGTTCGTGATGAGATTCATCACAGAGTACTCGACTTTCATCTGGATTACAACACGAAGATGCAAAAGAGAAAGTGGACGGCTGTTGACCGAAAGAGATCAGGTCTTATGATTGAGTTGATCGTAAGCAGCTGCGAGAAAGGGAAATCATCAGAAATCTAGAGCGATTGGTTGGTGCACGGGAACTTAAGATGGACTACAAACAAAAGACACGTACCATTTAATCGTTCCAATCTCGAAATCTTATCTTGTGAATATTGTGAATATGTAGTATAGACTTATAATAGTAGGCAATATAAATGGTGTTTGAGTATGAATTTTCTAGAATTTTTTAATAAATTCAGAAATTTTCAAATTAACGTACTCAATATTATATATATATATATATAATACCCTCATAAATTGAGGGGGAGCATTAAAAATGTTCCTAATACGGCTTGTTAATAATTGGACAATTTTTCCCTAAAACCATTAATATTTGAATCAATTGATATCTAAAATATCAAGAGATTTGACATTTTTGATAAGGGGAGAAAATGTAATTAAAATATATGGCTAAAGATGTTATTTTAAGGACTCAAGTTCAAGCTTCACCCTTTATGTGCTAAACATTTTCAAATATCGATGCACATGTTGAGGGGGGTCATTTCAAATGGTTTTAAGGCTGAGAATAATACCAAAAGACCGACCATGTTTGTAATTACTTGTAGTTATAAGGTGGTTAGGATTAGGTATTCGTTCCCACGATCCAGAACTGGAGGGATCTACCCAGGGACATTCCACTAGTTAGTGTAGAAGTCCATAGGTATTATATAAAAAAGGAGTAAAAGTGAGAATAAGGGAATAGTGTCGACTGAGATGGAGCTAGTACTGGAACAAACCCAACAAGGTACTAGTCATGAAGTCCTCCTTACACTTAGGCAGAAACCGGGTCAATACATAAACTTAGGCAGAAACCGGGTCAATACATAAACTGTCAGAAACACTAAGTTGTTGTCTAGTATTAAAGACATTCGTCATAGACCCAGTGATGCAATGCACAACCCTTCCTAGACATTCAAGGTCTATCAAAAGACTCTTATTTCATTTCTCATAGAGATTAAACACATTTCTATCGACTTTCTCACTCTGAGTTAGTTGATATTAAAAAGGTGGCAGTCTGCTCCAGCCTCTGATTACTAAAAACCAAAGTGCACTATCAAGTCTAGAGCCATAAAAAATATCATCCCTAAATCTCATTAGGACACTTATCCAAAATATACTTGCTAATTCACACAATGTTAAAAACAAGAAATATATAAAGAGTCCTACGCATTATCCTTGTGATTTTGCTAGAACATCAGAGTGATACCTAAAAAGTATTCACCATGACGATGGAAATCCTTCCAGAGCCAACATCACACAAGCTCTGCGGTAAGTGACTTGTGAGATCCTATACGGATCGAACTTGTGATACTGGATATTGATTCGGTCCAGCTTATGAATTGACGGATGAATTTTGAAAAAGATAAAACTGTTGATGTGTTATAAAAACCATTTGCATCTTAACACATCGACTGATTTTCTAAATCAATTTTCAATCTTATGTCCATGGGAAGCCTCACAAGGGTATCTGGACATAGGAAAGCTGAATACGAATTGACGACTTAATGGGAAAGATAGTAACTTACCGATTCACTCTTACCGTGTTGTCTGCATTGAGACGCTCCGGTAATGAGAATGGCTAGTGCAGTTGCGAAACCCTATCAAGGAGATTCTTCAGAATTCTACATGATCATAGGCAGTACTTATACTGATTAACGGGGAACCGTAGTTATTACAACCGTATTCGACGAAGTAAAAAAAGCCACTTTCGTCCATATATGTTGTTTATCACTAACCCATTCATGCAGATTTCCTAACGGTGGCAGCAGTTCCCGATGACAAGTCAAAGCCAATACCACATGCTCATACTCGACCGACATAAGTAAAACATCATGAAAGCTCAAGTACATGTTTCAAGACTTCCGCTACTCTGATACCGTACGTCTTTCTTGAAGTGACAAAGTATTAAAGTGATATTGCATGTCCTCCATAAAGTGACGAAGTGTTAAAGTTAAAGAATTTCAAGAAAGATGGTTACACGCGTTTTCAACATCAAGAACAGTATGAGCATGTCGGTCCAGAAGTCACAAGATCACAAGAAGGAAAATATTACAAGATGGCAAAAAGAGATTATGCTTGGTTGATGATCTCAAGAAGCTCAAGACCACATACAAGTCAAGATAAAGATACAAGGTAAAGCCTAAAAGTCTAAAGTTTGCTACATCAAGATTCACAAGATAAAGATCAAGATAACAAGACTACGAGCTAAAGATTGAAGACATTCATAGAATGTAGAGCTTAAGTTTTTGTAAACTGGAGTGACCTCACTTAGGGGGAGATTTTTAGAAATTGAGAAAAGACTCGGTCACTTCTAAAAGTGTGATAGTATAGCTCATAGCGCAATATTTGGAAACTTACCAACCTAATCGGGTCAATGTAAGTCATTCTTATGTGACCGGCCTTAGTGTAGGTATAAATACCCATCTCCACATCTTGGAGAGGGTTGGTTGTTCATTTGGTTATTCACATAATACATTTTCCTTTCCTTTCTCTCTGTAAGTGATACAACCCACTTTCTCTCTCTAAACTTTCTATCTTGTTTATTGTTAAGTGATTTGATATATCTACATAACTTTTGGGAACCAACCCCTAGTTTTAGAAGATGATTTTGGCTGCTACTTAGGCCATTTTTAGGGTGTCAAAACCCTCTTGTATCTGCAATTAACTCATGTTCTAATCAAGTGAGTTATCTTTTATCATTCAATATGTTTATGTGTTGTTTGATTGATTTATGTTCTTTACTTCTTTATAATATGTCCAGCTAGATCCATTAGAATTTACTTATGATTGCATGAAACTTAATATGTAGATCCTTATTGTGTTGGTTCTTGTGATGGATGTGCGCGTTAGGCTTTAGAAAACTAGCCATAAGATATTAACTTGGCATAAACGACTAGGGAAACACGAGTGTGTAGAAAGGATACCATCGGTAACAGTCTTCATACTACCTTACCCCTAATATGGTTGATCCCTCTTAAGTGTTTTAAATGCGTGTAATGTACTCTTAGGGGTCTTGTAATAGTCTTCATACTACCTTACTTGTGTGTTGCCTTAACGGAATATTACATAGACGGCGGGTTCGTGTAATTCGTTCATGACTTAGGAAATACTTACACAGATCATTACAAGAGTGAAAAAGCAACATAATTTGGAGAAACATAATAAGAAGTAATGCATGATTAAGTAAATACATTCGTTTACCATATAGTTATCACCAAAGTAGTTTAGATTTAATTATTAATTTAATTAGTTAAAAACCAACCAACCTCTCAAACTATGATTTTTACCTGCTTTTATAAAAATATAAAAATACAAAAAGAATTTTCTCTCAACCCCTTAGACCTTTGTTAGATTCTGTCCGAGCCTTCCCAACCTATTCCCCTAAAGAACGATAACAACCCACGAGTCTTACCTTACTACACTACAATGGTTAGGTACTCTGCCTGGGGAGTTGTAAAACATGTTGCGTTTATAACTTAAGTTTACTCGCTGATCAAGTACAACCTGGCGCCGCTGCAGGGGAATAGTTAGGTTTCGAATTTTGTTTAACTTAAGTCTACTCGCTTGATTTCTATCTGTGAGATTTTAATTTTAGTAAATTAGCTTTCTTGTAGTCTATCTTTCTCTTTGTGCCCATCTGTTTCGTAATCCCCAACCATGACATGTAGTACCACCAAGAAGTTAATGAAACCCCTCAAGGAACCCGAAAGAGAGTTCCACAAGCGTAGGAGAGCCGTTTGGCGCCAGCATCAAAATGAATCCTTGGCTATAGCCGGGAGAAACCTTTTCGAGGACGAAGCATCATCGTCCACTAACGATAGAGTTAAGTCATCGATCCACCTCAAAACCTTACGATAACACTCCCTTCCCAGCTCAGCCGGTTTCTAAAACCCTATCATCTTTCCCGCTGAACGAACAGGAAACATCGTCAACTCCTACGATATCCTATTAATCCAAGGGGCGTGTACGTTCCAAGGATTAAAAATCAAAAACCCAATTAATCACATCCGACATTACTTGAGTATCGTGGATAACATACAGGCTGACAGAGCCATAAAAGATGCATCTAAACTACGCTTCTTCCACTTCTCCCTCAAAGGAAAAGAAAACGAGTGGTTCGATAAAATGCCTCCCGCCCAAATCACAACTTGGGAGTAGCTCGTCTCACGATTCCTCGATTACTTCTTCCCAGTAGGCCGTACCTCGTTGCTACGAGACATGATCCTTCGATTCCAACAAGGAACTAACAAATCCATCAAAAGCGTCTGGATCTGCTTTCATGATCTGATTCGTTAAGTCCCCCACCATGGAATACAAAAATGGATTCTAGTCTAAAATTTTCACGATAACATATCTCATGGGGACCGTGGAAAACTCAATCAGTTCGCCCACTTCTGTTTCAGTTCGCTTAGTGAAGAAGAAGGTTGGGATCGTATAGAAGAATACGTCCAATATCAAGACGACTTATGGGATGACCCACCTCCGTCTAGGAACATCTCCTCAATCTCAGAGATAATAAAACCTACATTCGAATGGCGTTTAGAAAGGGCCTGCAAATAAATATCTTACCTTACAACACCCATGCAAAGGAAAAGTATGAAAAACTCATATCTCATCTGCGACATCTGCGGAGGCGCTCATGAAGCTGACGAATGTGATCAAAACGAGCCACCCTAACAAGTATTTTTATCCGACGGGGACATCTATGACGAGCCCTCCCTCTTAAGGTTTTATCAGAATGACAACATCTCACCATGAGGGAACAGCCGACAGAAGAAGGAGGGAGAAAAGGGTCCTAAATGGGTCGTTAAAAGCAAGTTTGAGGATGACCTCTCTGGATTTATGCTCAAAAAAAGCTTCCACGCGAAGGGATTAGGAGAAATGCTTAACCAACATCGTAGGGGAATGCATGAACAGTTCTCCCAGATCCTTACAGCAATTGGGAAGAGCCGAACCCCCACGTCTAAAACGGACCCACCAACTTTTTCTATCATGACCAGATCAGGAACTAGCACCCGCGACCCTCCTTACCTAACTCCACCAAGAACAACAACTGTCAATCCCATTGAAAGGACACTTAAAAGAGGAATACCCGAGGTTCATGACCCAACCGTCGTACGAAACAAGGAGACTTCCCAGTCACCCACCTTTTACCACCCCTATAAATCATCTAGTGTGCCCTTTCCTTCCCGATTAAAGGAGCAAAAAAAAGACGATAATGATGAATGGCTTTTGTCTATCTTCAGACAAATTCATATTAATCTACCTTTTCTAGAGGTCATGATCCACATGCCAAAGGGTGCCAAAGTTCTAAAGGATCTTCTTTCACATAAGGAGAAACTCAAAAAGGCAGCTACCTCTGTCAAGCTCAGTGAAGAGTGTTTGGTTGTTGTCCAAAGAAGCTTACCCCAAAAGGATGGAGACCCAGGGAGCTTTACACTACCATGTCTTATCGGACCTTTGGCAGTAAAGAATGCTCTAGCCGACTTAGGGGCAAGCATCAACCTTATGCCACATTCTCTCTTCCTGCGATTAGTCATCTCTGAGCTAAAACCAACCTAGATGAGTATTCAGTTGGTTGATCGATCAGTTAAATACCCCCTTGGAGTCGGTGAGAATCTGTTGGTCAAAATAAATAAGTTTATATTTCTGTGTGACTTTGTAGTTTTTGAAATAGATGAGGATGATCTGGTTCCAATCATCTTAGGACGACCCTTCCTAGCCACTGCTCACGCGGTGATTGACGTTCATGAAGGGAAGCTGAGTCTGGGAGTTAGAAGCAAAACTTTCACCTTCAACATTGAGAAATCTATGAAATCTAAATATTCTCGTGACGACTATCTCTACTGTGCCGACCATACTGCAAAACTCATCCGAGAGCAATGGATGGATACGGTTAACCACGATGGTAAATGGAATGAAACAGAAGAAGAACAAGACCCAAAAGAAGTCCATGCAGTTTTTGTAACCCTTGCCCTTTTCATGTTTTGAATATTCTAATTTAGTTCTTTGACTATTTGACGTTTGTCAGTTATTTAGAATATTGTACCGTGTAGACGGTGGTGAATTTATAAGATATAAAGCATTTTATGGTTTATTGTGTATAATTAGCCTTATTGGAGGATACTATTATGTTATGTAAGTTCCGGGTGGTTGACCCATGAATTTTTGAGAAATGCCGAAAAACGAGTCCTGACACGTTCGTTAATGTCCAAACGAGTTTTGGGAGGTCTTAAATGGAAATATGTCAAGTAAATACTCTAACTTATTGGAAAAACATTTTTAAAGTGAATAAAAAATGCTAATTAACTTTGGGAAATATTTTACGGTCAAGTTTTATGAGCTTTTAAGTGATTTCGACACGAAAACGATAACACCCGAGCCCCTAGGATCCCCTAGCCGGCTAGAGAACAAAAAAAGAGACAAGATGGCCATTTTCTAGGAAACTTGGTCCTTGATTAGTACATGATTTGGCCTATATGGTTTTGTTTGCTTCCAAGGTTCATGCATTTCTCACTTTGCTTTCAAAATAAGCACATACATTTCTCTCCTTCTCTCCTTTGGTTCGTCCGAACTCAAACACACACACATACAAGTTTTATTTTCCAAATTTTGATCAATAACATAAAGATTGGTGATACTTTGGGTTGATTCTAGTGTTCTTAGTAGTCATTAAAACAATGTATGGGTAGTGCCGGTTCGCGTCGAAATTTATTTTGAAGACCATTTTAAGTCTTTCAAATTTATTTTTAACTGTCATTGGGTTGCTAGGAATGCATAGATGTTAGTTGTACGGCCCGATCGTTAAAAATCGAAAGCGAAAAGTTTACAAAAGGTTGTTTAGGGTGCGTTTGGGATTCGAAATAAAAAGGGAAAACATAAGGTTTTGTTAGTTTTGATAATTGTGTGTGATGGTTAAAAAACATATATTTGCTATGTAGCTTATTTTGATTTATAGCTTGCTTTGGCTTATTTTATTGTCTCGAATGAGGCTAATTTTGAGCTTAATTAGCCTCACGCATAAAAAAGAAATACAAGAAGGGAGCATTTTTGATATTTTTCCCTAGTATGGACATTATTTTTTGTGGACTAATATTATAGCTTATGGTGGTAACCAAATGCGATACGTAGCTTATTAGCTTATATTAAGCTTAATAATTAGATTTTAGAGCTTGTGGGCTCACGACCTAATAAGCAATCAATAAGCCGTGGTTTATTGATGGCTTATTATGGTCCGGGTTACTTTATTACTTATTGATATGAGCTTACACATGATATTGGGCCTTAGTTTTGGGCTTAGAACGTATGTTGAATTAAAAAAAAGTATATATGGATCCTTAATTGGGCCTTAAAGCCCCAATAAGCATTAACTATTCAGTTTTGAGAAGTTTTGAAAAGTCTTTTTGGAAAGTAAAATATACAGTGAAGTTATATTGAAAGCATTTTGTGAGAAAGAAATTTAGTAACGTTGGAAATGTGATTTTCGGGAAATTTGGTTCGAAAAGTGTCGAAAAGTTGAAATTTGATGAAAAATAAGGTTTGATAACCTTGGAAAACGTCATATAAACGTACGGGTCATGCCGAAATTTTTTAAAAAGTCTATACTTAGAAATTTTACTTAAAACGTAAATTTTATTTTAATATAAAAATAATAAAATTTAATTATTTTAATAAGTCGACAAAAGAAGAGAAAATATAATTTTTCTTGAAAATTTTCCAAAATGTTTAGTAAACATAAACGTTCTATTTCGTATAGTATAAACGATATATTTATGATATCTAAGTGTACCGAATAGACATATCGAAGTATATTTATAATTATTTATTATAAATATTTACTTATATTACTTATCTATTTTCTTAAATAGTATAAGTATAAGTATATTGTACTGAGATATGGATGAATATGGTCTTTTAGAGTCATGTCGTCAACCATCACACCACTAAAACGTTTAAGATAATCGTAACAAAAACACGTACTGTCTAACCTCTATGCATCATACTTGAAAACTGTTTTGGAAATGAATGATTTAAAATGGGACATTAACTGGACTAGGTCGTGTGCGGACGTCGTTGCATTTGCTTGTGTGATATTGAGATTTATGTGGAGACATTTTGCTTGAGGTGAGTTCTTGTAGCCCCACTTTTTACTGTTTTTCCGTTGGGGAAAAATGATACTCAAATGTGTTTTGAACTGTTTTCTGAACTGTCCAAAACATGGTTTTGTTTTTGGGACAATTTATGTGCTACCGCTATGTGAATATGTGTAATGTGATCTTACTTGCATGTACTGTGTTTGGCATGGCAAGGGATGTAGTTCTTCACCCTAATTTTCTCCAGCTGGTAGGCTTTAGGTGTGATATGTGATAACATCAAATAACGTCTATTTTATAGCATCATTTATCCCATATTATTAACCTATTTTGTATAGTTATTGCAAAGAATTATTTCTTTAATCGTTTATATTTGAGAATTGCAGTAATTATGGAGTAATTGGTGAAAGATAGCAAAAGGCACGCGTTCTGGAGCTTAAATGAAGATATTTTTAAGATTACTATTCTGAAGACCAATACGCCATATCCATCAAGGAAGATACGGCGTATCCGTGCCTGCACTGCTCAATATGCCGTATCCAGAGAGACTCAATACGCCGTATTCAAGATATAGAATGAATATAATATTCTGGAAGATATCAAGCGTGGTCTCTACTCCAAGAAATCCCCAATACGCCATATCCAACTCCTAGGATACGCCGTATCGAACCGACTTCCAGACCCTATAAATACAAAACTCAAAAATGAGTTTTAAGTGTGCTAAATCATATTCTCGATACCTAAATCAAAAAAGTCAATTTTCAAAAAAGCAAAAGAGGTCGAGCAACATTATCAATTCCATAGGAGACAACGTGTAATTCCGTATACTTTAGTAATCGTTCAGTTTTTGATATCATTTGTTATCTCGGTTAGTTTACCTTAGCTAACTAATTAGTTTTGTATTTATTATGACGTTTGAAGGCTAATACCTTCGGGTATTAGCCATTATTATGAAGATCTAAATGTTTGGTATTTGTTTATCTTGATTTCTTGATTTATCGTTGTATGCTTGTTTATGTTTATCAATTTATACTTGTTTACGCGCTTTTGTATGCGACCTATCATTCAACTGGATCTAGTGATACGGACCAAGTAGATCTAGAGTCTGGGATAGCTCTCCATATAGTAATTCATACATCTAGAATAATAGTTACACAAATATTGTCCTTCTAAGTATGTGTCTAGGATACGCTTCGGGCTTAACTAGTTAATTGGATATTGCCGATAGTTTATTGATCGTGTTAACTAGCAGGTGACCTAGATAATTTAACAAGTAACGTTCTGAATCCATTAGATAGTTGGACAAGTGGACTACTAGTGTATGAATTGCCATTAAGCGGTAAGTGGGTAAAGTCTCTATGAGCTAGGGTTTAACAAGATCACCATTGCTTTAATCCCTAAGATAGATTATAATCAGCAAATAAGGACGCTTTATGAGAATGCTTTAATTGTGACAGAATTAATGTGTCTAGGTCTTAGGATGATGTAACGCCTAAGTCTTAAGAATGATATGCCACCTCGAGAGAAGAAATCATTGCACTTAATAAACAAACCAACTTTCTAATCAGATTAATAATGGTTAATATAGTTTTCTTATATTTGGCTCGACCGCTCTTTTATCTTTTGTTAATTAGCTCGCGTGGGTTAAAGTGCCTTGAATTAATTATAGTCACCAACCAAACCGTGCCAGACTCTCTGGCTGAAAACCCCTTTTTCCCGTTAGAATTAGGAACTAGGACTGACATAGGTTTAGAATATAGTAGAATTAACATAGATTAGATAACAAAGATACTAATTGAATTGATAGATTTAACATCACTTCAAGTGTTCGACACCCTACTTACCACGAAACTACTACCGATCGGGTACACTGCCCGTTAAAGTGTTGTTTTTGGTTTAGTCGGCAAAATATAAATTTAAAACTTGAATCAATAAAATATACACCACACAACGACACATCAAACACGCATCACGGATTGATATCAAATACTCATATAAGATCACATAAGCACATAATTATAACACATAATAATACTTTAGTCAACTCTAACGGTTTGACTAACCTGCTCAAGTCACGGTTGGCATAGTCTCCCCTCGTTAGGGAAATATCGTCCCGAAATTTAATCGTTTCTACTGTTAACAATTTTACTTACCCACACGAGAGTACAAATAGCAGCATAACAACTATAAGCGAAGAGAACATCCAACTATATGAGTCTCGCCCATCCTCGAGGAAACTCGTCAAAAACCTTAAGTTGTATAACAACTTGATCCATAACTCAACCCTGCAACTCATCAAACAAGAACTGTCTTGAAATTAA
>BQNB010031400.1:0-54017 GCA_026074375.1 Tanacetum coccineum | reverse complement strand
TATTAAATTCTAGAACTTGTTTTTGTGATGCATCCCGAGACCGCATAGTGAGAACTAGGATTTGCTAGATAAGAGGCACTAGGATTAACCCATGTTTTAAACCTGTAGTTGTTATTATGATCACATCGACTATATAACTATCTCACACCATTACCATGCACTCACTTTTAGTGCAGGATACCCCTAGTACAACCCTCCGAGCCTATCTTTTTCATGGTTATTGTAATTTTTTGGTTAATCCGGACTATTAATGAAGAGCATTGTCACCCTTGAACCAATTGTCACACCCAAATTGCCTTAGCCTACCTTGTATGTACTCGCTTTTAGTACATTATTATTTTAAACCAAGTTAATTATTGAGTACACGGTTGCTAAGTCCCTATCCTTGTAAATACAGTTTTGGGACGATTGAGATTCATGGTAGTATTCATCTTATGAAGAATTAGGGAAGAAGTAATTTATTACCCCCAATAGAGCTCAAAAAGCTCCATGTTATGTTGATCCACCTCAAATTGGGTCATTAGTTAGATTGTAAATATCGAGTATGTAAAAGTTCAAGTGTAGGGGTGTATCTATAAACCCCCATGATGTATTATATGTTTAAGCAATGGCAGGGCAAAAGTGTACGAAAAAAAGATGTATATAAAAAAAGTGATAAAAACGTACGGGCTGTCATTTGCTTATGTTTATGTTTATCATAGAGTCAAGAAAAGGAAAAAGAAAGAGATTGATGTAGAGTTGTGTAGAGTTTGTATATAGTCCGAGTCTTGCTTAGCAACCAAATCAGCATGTATTCGTATAAATAATTAGCTAACCCTTTCACCCAAAATTCACCCAAAAGCCACCCAAATGTATCCCATCCGTTTCTGTTTCCGTTAATGTTATCTTACACCTACACCCCCACAACCCTTTAAAAGCCCTCTTTGACAGTAATGACTAGTACTTGCGCCTAAGCGGTGGAGGTTTTGATCTTTACCAAGCCTATGGTAATTTATATGTTATGATAGGTAATGAGTGTTGATTTTCCGTTTCCCGTAGTTGTTACAATTCATTATACACCCAATATTGCTATTGTCTAGGTAGAAAAGCCTATTTTCTTGAGGACAATCAAATCCCAAGTGTAGGGGTATTTGAGGAGGTGTCATTTTATACACTTTTTTGGGGCTATTTAACCCCCCTAAATCATGCAAATATGCCCAGATTATATGCTTAATCATTTGTTTTTAGGTTTTTAGCACTTGGATGGCATTTGGTGGAAATACACGTGACTTGGGCTCATTTGGAGAAGAAAAAGATAAGATTACGACTCTACACAAAGAAACATGAAGAATTGTGCATACAACGCGTGGAGACGGCGTCGCCATCATAAAGCGACGGCATCAGGATCTTCATCTTGACGGCGTCAGAGATCCAGCGACGGCGTCAAGACGTGGCCGACTTAAAGAGGATCTAGAATCATCCACGTGGCGACGGCGTCATGACTTTAAAGCGACGTCGTCGCGTCATTTTCACTATATACAAAACTGATTTTAGGGTTTTAAGTGTGTAACTTTGTATAACTTTTGGGAGACGAACCCTAGTCATTCTAGCAGCTTTTTAGGTCATTTTTAGGGCCTTAAGACCCTATTGTAACTACCTTCAATCCATGTTTTAATCAAGTAAGATTGTTTATCATTAATCATTCAATATGTCTATGTGTTGTTTGATTGATTTATGCTCTTGCTTTCTTTACAACAAGCTAGGCTAAACCCTCCTTTGTATTTACTTATGATTGCATGAAACTTAGGTTGTAGATCCTTTTAATGTTGCTTCTTATGATGGATGTGCGCGTTAGGCTTTAGAAAACTAGCCATAAGATATTAAATTGGCATAGACGTCTAGGGAAATGCGAGTGTGTAGAAAGGATACCATCGGTAATAGTCTTCATACTACCTTACCCCTAATATGGTTGATCCCTCTTAAGATATTTCACATGCATTTAATATACTCTTAGGGGCCTTGTAATAGTCTTCATACTACCTTACTTGTGCGTTGCCTTAACAGAATATTAAATAGACTACGGGTTCGTGTAATTCGTTCATGACTTAGGAAATACTTACACAGATCATCACAAGTGTGACAAAGCAACAGATCTAGGATAAGCAATCTGAGGAGTAGTACATGATTAGGTATATACATCTTTTTATCATAAAGTTATCACCAGTAGTTTAGATTAAATTTAGTTTAATTAGCTAAAACAAACCAACCTCTCAAAACCATGATATTTACTTACTTTCTTAAAAATATAAAAACACAAAAAGAATCTTCTCTCAACCCCTAAGAATTCTTCGAGTCTTCCCAACATATTCCCTTAGAGAACGATAACAATCCCCGGGAGGTTCTGTGGACCAAAAAAGAACTAGCAGTATTTATGCGTTCATAGGATGTTGTCTAACATCGTGGTTCTCAAAGAAACAAACCGCTCTTGATATATCCATGACCGAAGCCGAATACGTAAGCGCCGGAAAGGCATGTCAATAAGCACTATGGATGAAACAAGCTCTTATCGACTACGACATTCGACTCGACGACGTTCTGATCATGTGCGACAATAAAGGCGCGATTGACCTTAGCAAAAACCCGATGCAACACTCGCGGACGAAACACTTCGAAATACGTCACCATTTCCTTCGGGACAATGTCCAAAAAGGAAACATCTCCATCGAAAAAGTCTCGTTTGAAGATAATATCGCTGACATTCTCACTAAACCTCTTAAACGTGAATCATTTAATTACCTCCGTCTTGGTTTATGAATGATGGAACACATTCCGTAAATTGGTCTCTTCTTTTCTTCTAAGTCTCGATTCTAGTAAATGTTTCTTTCCGTGTCGTGACAACTTAATTACTTCATCCGAAGTATTTTAAGCATTTTTAATTAGCGAAATGAAAATGAAAATGTCACTCTTTTCGTAAAATTCGTCAAAAATTAAGTCCAAAACACCTCTGCTGGTGGCGGCCCCCATAAATTAGGTGGATCCCTGATTAAATCAGGCGGCCCCCATATATTTATGGGACCGCCGGCAGAATGACATATATGTCTGATCATAATTTTTATTTCACAAAACAAACACCCTCCTTTCTTCTACAACCAGCGACGAACAAAACACCATAACCACCAAACTTCAAAATCGGCCATAAAAACACAAATTGAAGGTGCAAGCAACATTAATTATCAATCTAATCATCTTTAACATCATCAATTGTAAGTTATTTCATGTTTTTCCTTCTTAATCTGAGTCTAAGATTCAATTGAACTCAAAATCACAAATTAGGGGTTTTCATTTTTTCAAGTATTGTTATGCAATTAAGACTAGAATAAGACAATGTATAACTACTATGCTTTCCATAGACGTAAGATTTGCATAATTGAGTGTTCTTGTAAGATTTTTTTAACATGAACAAAACCCCAATTTATTTTCAAAATTTTCTCACGTTATGAACTTCATGAAAATGTTTTAATGCATTGTTAATACATTCCAAAAACGTTTTTGCACTCATGCATAATGATCTCATGACCATTGATCGAGATATATAGTTGATATATATTTTTGACGCGTTTAGATGAGTAAAAATGAATAAAGGAGTGTTTGGGTTAACTCATAGGTTTTATTTAGAGTTGAGTTAATCGCAACTCCACATTTATTGCATATAGAGACACACTAGGCAACAACTCTAAGCATTTTCAAATTAGTAGATATATACTAAAATCCTCGTATTGTTGATATAAGGTGAAAACATGTCTCAAGCCAAACTCGAATATACCAAAATTTACACTCCTCAAATCTCAAATGAAAAATACATTCCTCATCATCTAAAACCTATTATTCGAGATCTAGAGTCTAGGACAATTCACAAAGGTCGTGTAGTTCCTCAAGAATACCTTAGACATGACTGCATTCGAACAATGTTTCCTACAATTCAACTCTAATGTCTATATGATGTTGACGAAGAAATTTACCCTAGATTTTTATTGGAACTATTCTCCTCGGTCGAACTCACAAGAAATAACGACCAAACTCTTTTCTTAAAATTTTGGGCATTAAATAGACCATTCAATATTTCACTTGAATTTTCTTCAAACTCCATTGCGAGGAGATTGTGTGTACTCGGAAGAATGCTCTTAAATCCTTAAGTAAAAATCTGGAAGTAGATTATCCTTACCAAACAAATATTCCAACACCAAATGAAATAATCTACTACATCGCCATTAATGAATAAACCAAACATCCCTTCAAAATTCATAAAAACGAACTTCGAAATGACATGAGGTCATGGGATAAAATCATCCGACAAAATGCCTTAGGTATTGGAGAACACTCCACCTTTCTTTCGGCATCTTCGTGTCACATGATATATTGTATCATGAGGAACATACCCTACAACTTCACCTATTTTCTAGCCAAACGAATTGCTAACATTAAAAATCAACCAAATGTTCCCATGTCATATGGCATGTTGCTTACTCGTCTCTACAATCATATTATTCTTATGAACCCTCGACTCTAAAAATTTAAATACCTATCCTATCCTCACACCTTATCGTCTCTGGAACACATCAATCGGTTCTACGTACACGCCTCTACATCAATTAATGAAGATGAAGATGACGACTAGTTGATCACAAATGTGATTTAGAATTAGAATATCTCATCATATTAGTATCTATTTTTTGTACTATGATACACACTTGCCTCTTGAATATTTTGGTACATTGATACTATGCTACCTTAAATGTGTCTTAGATGATTATTGCAAAATTATTACTTCTAGAATATTAATGCATGCTTGACTCTCTTTGCTTACCATGCTAACTTAATTGAATTAGACTAGTTTACCAATCTTGCTTGGTATTTAGCTAATTAGTTAATTCTTGGCAAAAAGAAATTGCTGTAAATAACCATCTCCGATCCTGTTCTTTCTACATAAATTCACTAAACAAGGAATACTGGAAAATTTTTGTGACTCCCAGAAAACGGTCTCCAAAAATACCATGCAGCTCCCAAATATATCTAGGACCGCCACCCCATTTATGGGACCGTCCCCAGCAGTCACGGTATTTTTACTGTTTCCTCTTTTTCTGCAACTTTGACCCTCTCTACACTAGTCTTAGCTGGTCTAACTCTGTTTAGCCAAACATATTTTGGAACCTTACTTCATGAGTACTTTTACACAAGCTATGAGAGAACGACCTCTCATTATATAAACCCTTAATCTTCTTCACTCTTCATCATCTTATCTTCTCCTCTCCTATTCTTCTCTTCTATCATGTCTTCTTCCCAAAACTCTTCTTTCAACTACTCAAGAAAGCACCGAATGTCCATTATAGACTCTTGGAGACAAAACACTCTTCTACCACCTTCACCTCCTTTAATACCCAATCTTTTACCACCACATTCTCCAAACATTGCCAACCCTCCATCTTCAACCTCTCAACCACCAAATCCAATTAGGAATCAAATTATGAATGAACTAAATCAACTTCATCACTTATCTAACCTCATTGAAGCCGAACTCTAACGTGTAACAAATGCTTCCACACAAACTCCTCCGTCTCCATCTTCACCACCAACAACCTTAATTCACCGCGCCACTATTGACCAAGTCCACTTTCATTCAGGCTTCTGTCATTGTTTCATGTACACTCGAACTCTATTTCACACGTTGAGAGAAGACCTCAATCAGATTGAAACTATTATTACTCATCCTCCTACTCGAGCTCATGCTCCACCAACTTCTCCTCTATCTCCTCATCCTAATTAAACATTCTTATATGTTTAATTTCCTTCAATAAATGACCATCCACCTTTTTTTCAAGGCATTTTCTAGACATCAAGAATCAACTAGTTTAGTTCTAGTGTAGGATGTTACTTCTTGATATGCCTCTATGTTTACCTTATAGTTTTGTAAACTTCATACCTTTCAAGTATGAATTTCTCTTAATATTATGAATGAATGGCTTTATTCTATGAGTATGATGGGTGATTGGAGTGAACTAATATGTTGGCTACTTTTCTAATTTTTAGCCATCTCTATCTATATTTGTCGTAATATCGCTACAAGTTAGAACTATATATTGCACTCGTCTCTCTAACTCGTTTTTGTAGCAAATAACCATAGCTCGATCTCTTGGTGCCCTAAATGAGAGGGAGTACACATCAAGGGGGAGCTTTAGTATCGTCGATTTCTTTCTCTCATCTACTCGATGGTCTACCTTTTTTGATTCGACAAAAAGGGGAGAAATGACTTAAAACTCATTAATAACTTGTAAATTTTATTTTTATGTAAAATGAGTTTATATTTTGTCATCATCAAAAAGGAGGAGACTGTTAATACAAATAATTTCTAAAAACGTTATTTATATTTTTCGACCTCGCTACGTTTTGAAGATGACAAAATGTAAAAATATTTTACGATAAAAATAAACGTATACACGTTATTAGTCGTAAACTTCCATTTTGACGTAAATCACTTAAGCTATGTATAAACAAATCATTAAACATGATTAGTGATCAAAGTTAAATCTTTTTGTCCATAAACATTACTTTTTTATAATTGTAACATAACATTTTTTAACAAAGTTAAAATTATACAAATGTTTTTATTAATTAAAGATTATTTTAAATATAATAATAATTCAAAAATTGATCTTCCTTCCAATACAGATATTTCTGGATCAGATAATAACATTTCCCACTAAAAGGACAAAAAGAGGAGCATATACCTTGGGGCGGCCCCTCTGTTAGGTTAGAACGGGCTAAGATATATCTGGAGACGCCCCCAGGGGACGTTATTTTTCCTTGTCTATAAAAACTGCACTATTCTCTGGCAATTAATAGACCTCTTTGCATACAGTTTTTAGAATTCTTTCTTTCTCTAAAACCTCCTACCTCTCTCCAAAATCTTTGATCACTATCTTGCTTAATATTGTTTTAAGTGATCCAATCTCTTCTTCTTCCTCCTTCTATCAAGTGCAAGAGAATAACACTCGTATTCGCCAAGAAACAAAGTGTTATAGATTAGTGATTTTCTTTCATCTTCTTCTAAGATTCAACCTCTATATTTTTATTCTTGTGTAGTTGTGTAGATCTGGATAGTGTATAAATCCGTAAGTGTTGATTGTGTGTTGGTTAGTATTTTAGTCCTTAAAATACACTAGTGAAGTGGTAGATTGGTTCTAGCTAAGATTAGGACTCGACATTTAGCTTAGTGTCGGAAATCAAGATAAGCGACGTGTAAACGGTTTTCTCCGCCTAAAGGGAGCTTGTTGACATAGTAAAATCTCGAGTCGGATACTCGGAGAGTGGAGTAGGGCGAAGAAGAGCTTTTTAGCCGAACCACTATAAATCTGGTGTTGTGGTTTGATTGTTCTATCTCTTATCTCTTGTCTCTTATTTATACTCCTTATTTATTGTTTATATTGTGATTGAGTTGCAAGTAGTTAAATATATTGGTTGTTCATATTGTTGGTTGATCAAGCATACACTCAAATCTAATATTTTTTGAAGCAAAGTTTTAAAACGCCAATTAACTAGTAAACTATTCAACCCCCCTTCTAGTTTCCACAAAGATAAATAATGGCACAACCAATTAGACCTCGTAATTGAAAGCACAAAAATTATATAGTAGCACCTCACATAAGTGTTTGGATTCTCTCTTTCTCTCGGGTGCATAATGAATTATAACAATATAGGAAACGGGAAAATAACACTCATTACCTGTCATAGCATATAAATTACCATAAGCTTGATAAAGGATCAAACCTTCACCGTATTGACGTAAGCACCTAGGAATTACTATCAAAGAGGTCTTAAAGGGTTGTGATGTATAGGTGTAAGATAAATGGAAACGGATGGGAAATATTTGGGTGAATTTGGGTGGTGGTGAGAACTATCTACAAGAATACATGCGAAGGCGTTGCTAAGCCAAGACTCGACCACACTAGTAGGGAAAAGCGTTACCCACAAAAGCTACCAAATAAAAGAAACAGCAGAACAAGCTCTCAAAGAATCATACAAGACGGTTTCGACTGAAGATGTACAAAAATTACAAAAGTTTACCTCTCTCCATCATCGTCTACAAGAACAAACAGTAAAAATAAACGCAACAAACAAGATCAAGAGGATTCTGACTACAAAGGAAAAAAAAGAAATGAAAAGACCAGCAGTTAAAAAATTCCAAAGGCTTTGGGATAGTCTTATAAACTACAACGAGGTACACACAACTATGTTCTTCTACCTAAAGAAACGGAGAACAACAGGACCAATAATTGTATTCTTACCAGGAGCATCTCCAATGGACGTTTATGATTATTTTGCTCACAGTTTGATAGATACACTATACATCAATGTTGACAACCTTAAAGAAATACAAGAATTACCTCTAAAGGCACAAAGTATCATTAAAGGTTACAACGATTTCTTTGTAAAAGGACGAGAATTATATCTTAGAATGCAATCAAGTCACCCAATTTTCAACAAAGAATACAAACTTCTAGTACCATTTATTACATTGGCACAACTTGGAGTAAGTAATGGAGACTACCCAACACGGGACGAGCTAGAACAAACAACTTCTATAATTGATCATTTAGTATCAACCCTCGTCGGAATATACTTTGGATCAATAAGGATCATCATAGAACCAGGAAAACAAGACAAAGTAAGAATCAATTATTGAACATATAATTTGCTAATTTATTCACATTTTCCAGAAAGATAAACGAAGAACAACAAAAGGTAGCAAGCTTCTCCGGACAGCTTGCATCCTTACCAGAAGACTTCAAAATCCTACTATGCAGACATTTATCTCAAGCACCAAGACACCATTGTGAATATTGTTCAAGCGATACAGAGATGATGTAATAAATCAAAAAGATCAATCATGACCCAATTATCATTAATGTCACCTGTCCATAAATAATAATGTTCCTTTTTAGTGTGGTGTGATGTGGTTTGTATTTTAGTAATTATGTAAGGGAATAATGTAAGGCCCTCTCGGCCACCTAGTCCTGTTGATATGGTATGATGTATAATAATAATGTAAGGCCTTGTCGGCCGTCTAGTCACCTAGTCCTGTAGATGTCACTATTACATCTACTTTACTTATGTATAAGTAGAGGCTTCGCCTCATGGAATGAAGTGTGTAATTTTAAGTCTAAATTGAGATTATTCTCTTTGTGTGTCTGTTGAAACTCTTTGTTTCTGAATAACAGATCGCTATCCCAGTTACAATACACATTCGATAATAGACGATTAAATATACATATTATTCCCTACTATATTCGATATCAAACACTTTTTGTATCCATCCAATTTCAATATTTCAATCATATCATGTATACATTATTTTATTTAGGAATGAATTATTCGTGTATGATTATTCCGTGTATGATTGTTCCATGGAGTCGGGTTAAATTAATTATCTCCATCCTTCCCCCTCCCTCATAATTCATATCTAGTATAGGTGGCCGACAGGGCCTTACATTATTACTAAAGAACAAACCACATCACACCACACTAATAATAATGATTTGTTGTGCTTCATTACAAAACGACCATCTATTATTTAAATAATCAATACATATGGAGCCGATTAATATCACTCTTTTGAAATTGTCTACAAATCATTATTATTAAATGTTGATGCTTGGAGCGGGGAATATTTTCAAGTATCACAGCAGGGAATATTTTTGTGTGGTGTAATGTGGTTTGTATTTTAGTAATAATGTAAGGGTTTTTTATTAATGTATTTAACCATGTAACTTGATTAATAATAATAATGATTTGTAGACAATTCCAAAAGAGTGATATTAATCAGTTCCATATGTGTTGATTCTTTATTTAAATAATAGATGATCGTTTTGTAATGATTGAAGATTGCTTACAATGAAATATGACTTTTGAGAGAATATGTAATGAATGGTGATTTAATTAATCAAAAGATGATAATGGATCATGTATCAAGATAACGATCTGCTATTTAGAAACAATTATGTTTCAACAGATAAAGAGTGAGCATCAACATTTAATAATAATGATTTGTAGACAATTTCAAAAGAGTGATACCAATCGGCTCCATATGTATGGATTCTTTATTTAAATAATGATGGTCGTTTTGTAATGATCGAATTTTGTAATGATCGAAGATTGCTTACAATGGAATATGACTTTTGAGAGAATGTGTAATGAATGGTGATTTAATTAATCAAAAAATGATAATGGATCATGTATCAAGATAACGATCTACTATTCAGAAGCAATTATGTTTCAAAAAGAGATAATTATCTCAATTTAGACTTAAAATTGCACACTTCATTCCATGAGGCAAGGCCTCTATTTATACACAAATAAAGTAGATGTAATAGTGACATCTACATGACTAGGTGGCCGACATGGTCGTACATTATTCTCTTACATATTATTAAAATACAAACCACATCACACCCCATCCTTCTCCCCATCCCTCTCCCTTTCCCTCTCTCATCGGTGTTCTTTCTTATTTTGAGCTAGGGTACGAAGAAGCACACTCCAAAGAAACCAGGTTGAACAGATACTCATTAAGTTCAAGACATAAATTACTAACCCAAGCGCCTCGCGTAAAACTACACAACAATTAGAGAGCAAAATTCGTCCCCATCATCCATATTGAATAACAACAAGATCAATATGATATAACTAATAACCACATGTTTTAGCATACACTTCATCACTCTTATGCATTTCGATATCAAACCCTAATAATGTGAAAATTATGTGTCCTGTATGGCGCGCACTAGTACACAACAATAAAACGTCACACAATTGTGTCAGTGTGAGAAATAAGTTTAAGATGTTCTAAGAAAAGATTCATGTTAGTACTCACTTATAGTATGTATTTGGTATCATAACTGCCGTAGCATGCGTTAATCCCACGTGGCATCGCGTTGCTCGGCGTTATGATACCGCCGACGTTGAGCCACCAACGGCGTTGGGGTCGACGTTAGTCCCTCAATGCTGGCAACGCCATCATTTTCTTTTTTTCTTTCTTTTTCCTTTTTAATGGTTTTTGGGTTTGTGTGTGTGTTGACATTGTGTGAGAGCGGCGCCGTGGTCGTGTGGTGTAGTGCGTGTGTGCAAGTCACAGTAAGAAGACGAGTAATTTATTGGTAACATATGGGAATTAAGGAGTGTGTGTTGGATAAGGTTGGTTTTATGTTTTTATTTTCTTTTTTTGTTTTAGTATTGTTTTTTGTTTTTTTAATTTTAATTTAAAAATAAAAAATTAGTTTTTGTTTAAAAAATAAAATAATAAGGTGCGTCCTAAAATGGTGGTGTTATGGGGTGTTATGATAAGAGTTGTATTTTGGCGTGTTGGTGTTGAAATGTTAAAGCTGATGTGGCCACTCGCTGAGGTGGCTGCACTCATTCGTGTTAACGTTCGGTGTTAATACACCTAGAGCCATAACAGGAATGCCCATGCTACACATATTATATCTGATACAAGGAAACATATCATCCATAAGTAAATGTCACTTGTTTACAAAAAATTGTTTCAGTTATAAACAATTAGGGGTGTTCAAAAAAACCGAGAAACCGACGAACCGAGCCGAACCGCTTAATCCAAAACCGAAAAAACCCGAAACCGAAAAGAACCGAAACCGAAAAAACCCGCTTATCACGGTTCGGTTTCGTTTATTTTTAACTTTTAAGAATAACCGTGGTTAACCGACACCGAACCGTCCATATTTATACATGATGTTTTTCTAACTAATATTCATACAATTGTACAAGTATTAACTATATTATCGCACTAATGTTATTCCATAACGACTTTTTAGCTCCTAATGTAAATATTGTGAAAAATATTTGTGTGAAAATTCATGAATGGGATCGTAATTTATAAAGGACGAATAAGTATTATTTTGTTAATATGTTATGTACGAATATTTAAATGCAATTATTGTAAGGGCAAAGGCCATAAATGACTAACTTACTTATCCCAATTTACTGCTGTTCCTAGTGAACTCTATAAAGGTACACACAAACATGTATACTTTTTAAATTTTTAACAAAATGAAAATACTTCGGTTATATATTTCCTAACGAACGTTTTAATTTATTATTGCAACATCGTTAGTCCTTATATACTATATTATTTTCTAGATCTGAACCCGACCAAAACGACCCTCTATAATCACATTTTCACGGACTCTGGTTCTAAAGAGATATTAATCGAAACAACGTTTCTGACAACTTATTTATGTTTTTAAAAAAACCGAGACCTGAATCTCACCAAAAATGACCCAACAAATGCCCTTACGGGATTCTGCTGGAAACTTATTATATTTTTAAATAAAAACGCAGAAATCTTGACTTTCGATTTTGACCTCACGCTATCATGCATTTTAAGACTAAACAAACCTCGAGCAAAGTAAAATGTCAATTCCGAACAACTTTCATGTTCGACCTGAAAGAGGCTATAAAACGGACCTCGACAGTACTCAAATCGACGTTTTCAAATCTGCAAGCTTATAACTTTTTTATACACATATTTTTATTACACGTTTTCTACATGATTTTATTCCACGTTTTATACACGACATTTTATAGACACGTATTAATACACATATTTTTATACATTCCAAATTTTATTATACACGTTTATACACACATTTATTATACACACATTTTCTACATGCATTTAGCCAACGATTTTTATACATACATTTTTAACATCTTTTTTACAGACACATTTTTATGCATTTTTTTTAAAACGTGGATAAAAATGTGTGTAAAAACGTGTATAAAAATATGTGTATAAAAATGTGTGTATAAAACGTGTCTATAAAAATGTGTGTATAAAACCGTGGATAAAATCATGTAGAAAAACGTGTATAAAAATATGTGTATAAAAAAGTAATAAGCTTGCAGATTTGAAAACGTCCGATTTGAGTACTGTCGAGTCCGTTATAGCCTTCCGGCGAAACATGAAAGTTGTTCGGAATGACATTTTACTTTGCCACGAGGTTTGTTAGTCTTAAAATTCGCATGATAGCGGTGCAAAACCGAAAGTCAATTTCTGCACTTTATTAAAAATATAATAAGTTCACACAGAATCCCGTAAAGGGCAATTTGGGTCATTTCTTCTGTTGAATTCAGGTCTCGTTAAAACTAAAAAGTTGTCCGAAAGTTGTCTTCGCATAAAATCTCTTTATGAACCCGAGTCGTGAAAAAGTGATATAGAGGGTCGTTTTGGACGGTTCAGATCTAGAAAATAAATTATAGTATATAAAGGACTATCGATGCAACAATAAAATAACGAACGATAGAAATCTAACCGAAAGAGTTAATTCAATTTTGTAAAAAATTGAATGTATACATGTTTTGGTGTGTACCGTTATAGAGATGACTAGGAACAGCATAAATAGGGAAAGTAAGTTAGTCATGTATGGCCTTGCGCCTTAATGTAACGAAATAAATTTATATTATTTTATACTACTCAATGTCATTTTTTGATTTTACAATATGACATTTAATTCTTTAGACCATTAATTTTATTATACTATAAGACTCGATTAAATCGTAAAAAAAAATGGTTAACCGTGAACCGAAACTCGCGGGAAACACGCTCAGCGTTCGGGTACCCCGCATGTTCCGTATAACCCGCCTAGTACGGTTCGATTTCGGATAGTAAAATTAATTACCCGCCCCGCGACGGATAGTTAAAATCTTCCAACTAACCAAACCAAACTGCCCCGCGAACACCCCTATAAACAATGCAACAACGAAATTACATAATGAGGCCCTGCGATAAGAAACGTTATATATAAAGTGTCATCGTTTTTAAGAAATAATGCATATAATTGTTAACGGGATAAATTTTGGTGCCCCTAAAATTTTTGGGGCCCTGTGCGGTCACCCACCTTGCACACCCTCAAAGCCGGCCCTGGCTCTTAGCTAAAAGTTTAAAATGCATAACCCAAACCATGTGGTGCAGGTTGCATTCGGTTGGGTGTTTGGAGGCTGTTTGATCCAGAATCTAAGCCAGCATCACCGATTTAGGGAGGATCACTATACCTGCGGCTGTGACCACCGGACCCAAACCTAGAGTCTAGCCGTGAAGGACCGCTGGCAGCAGAATCAAAAGCAGGTCTCCAGTCATCACCTGTTGAGACTCAATTTTAGACTATATGTTGATGCCAGATCATATGATCAACTTTAAATTTGAAGTGGGGGAACAGACAGTTTATATTCTCAACTGGATAATGGAAAATTAAGTAATAGACCCGGCATTCTAATGTAAGAGTAGAGGTTGCAAACTCAGGACCATTTACTTATGAATGGATTGAAGCGGTAATATTCTATCTCTAATGGGTAAACAGAAATTAGCTTAATTATAAGGAAACATATCAAACACTGCCTTTAATAACTATTTAATGTATATATAACAAAAAATAAAGTGTGTGGGGTCAATTCAGCCCGTTTTAAAGTGGATTAAAAACCGTGTTTAACTCGCACCCTTTTGACCCATATATTTCTACAAAAATATGCAAGATAAAAGAGGCAAAGAGTCAGGATAAATAGTACCTGCAAAACAACCAGTTGACATGGTTGAAGGTGCATCTGCTTGATTATCATGATGACCGAGTTGCCTCGCAAGTTCAGAGAGAAAAGAGTATTGTCTCTGAACTTTCTCTCTTTTACGCTTCACATTACTATCCTCTTGAAGCAATTCTTCAATCATCAACGTACTTTGGGAACTATGAAACAGTAAAACAGAAGTACTGAATTTCCTTTTACATATAATCAAGGCAAGAGGAAAGGAAGATTAATGGGTCATTATTATGTGTAATCTAATATGAAGAATGAATAAAACGCAGGTGCTGACCTTACAGAAATGTAAAGCTTATTCAGCATTTCTTCTTTCGCTTTTTCTACTTGGCAAAGAACAACAGCCTACACAACACACACAATGGGAAGCTTAACTAAACATATGTTGGATCACACACCATTATCATTGCTTTGTAAAAGTAGAGAAATACCTTGGGAACATTTGCTGCAAGGCTGTTCAAAACAGCCTCACAATAGCCACGTACTTCTTGAGCCATCCAACGAAGTTCTTCCTCAGTATCTGCAGGTTTGCTGTCTGCTTTATCCTAATATTTTCTTGTAACTTTAGTTTAGAGATCGAAAAGCATGTAACTCAAATGATAATTAATATAAATCTGAATCATTGCTGTTTGGATTGGCATTTTGAAATTTATAATTTGAACCCAGTAGTCAGTTTAATTGTTTGAATCAGATTCTGCTTTCAATTTTCTTGTTAGCCAGGGGTTTTATTCAATGCCATATCAACTACAACAAAACTGATTATTACGAGAAGTAAAATTACAGCTTAACCTTCTTTAACCTAACTTGAGACCTCTGCTCATATTTACCATTGATTCCTTACATTATCAGATTTGTCCAACACTTAAATATCTGATTATCTTACTATCACAGCTTAAAACAACATGAGCGCATTCCCAAAACAATCATTTTACAGGCCACTTTAGTGGAGCTAATTATATCTACTAAATTCTTGTTATCAGTGAATCAACATAAAAATATGAATCCAAACACTCACCTATTCAATCAATTAATTATTTTTCAAGATGCAACATATTATTTAGTTTATGTCAAAATGCTAATAAAGCACAGTTACTCACAAGTGACACGTCCGGTTGACTTTGCCGAATGGAAGGACCGTCTGCTTTTGTAACCACTTGATCCTCTTTGTCACCGCTTATGGATTTTAATTTGTTTAGCCACTCAGCTTTTTCAGCAGCAGTCTCAGCCTTCAACACCACAGTGCTGTGAGCTGTAGAACCACCTAAACCTTTCAATATCGTCTTATATGACACCTTGCTTGTTATCTTGAACACTAGGCTGGGTGCCTTTTCTTCTCCCTTTGAACTCTTAGAACTTTTGGACTGGGAAGTTTCTTCTTCAATTTCTTGTATATTAGATTCCTAAGGCATAAAAACACAATGTAGTAACAACACGTCTTCATTTAAGCATTAACTGAACATCAAGCGTAAAGGATAGTAGAAAGCATTAAGTTAAAAAAAACTGCTCTTATAGGATCGTGTGTAGAAAAACATCAAGTTAAATTTGAAATCCCTCTTAAGGTCCAAGCTGCAGAGGAATACGTAACCCATACCTCTAAATTAATGACGCCACGAAAATATCTATCTTCTTGTTTCTTAGTGTATCCAAGCTGCAGAGGAATACTTAACACATATGAGTCCAACAAACACAATCTTTTGTCACACGATTGTAAACAATATATAAATGGCACTCTTTTTAGCAACTCCAAGTGCCGCAATGTACCTACAAGGCTACAAAAATTAATATACTGATGATGTCACTAACCTTCCCAGTTTTCTCATTTAAAACAAACCATCTCCTACTCCATCCATTAGTTTTTGTACTTTTCTTCAACAAGAATCCTGCGACACAAAACATACACAACTTTGATGAGTGTGCAGTATCAGTATGTCAGATACTTAGTGGATGTCAGCCCCAATTCATCACACAAGACTTGCTGCATTAAGTAAAGATGCGAGATAAACAATGTTTGGGATAATATATATCGCAATTAATAAGTAAAGATGTGAGAAAGATGTAAAAACCTGCTACAATCTCCCCCTCGGGTCCTGAGATCTTTAAGGCAGGCGCCTCTTGCACATCCTTATATTTTTTTGTTTCTTTTAGTAGGTTCAATTTTAAGGTCCACCCAGGTTCTTTCCCGCCATTTTGAAGACTAGTACCCTAAATTAAGTAACAAAAAGTAGAAAATAAAAGAAAATAAATCTCAGGTTATTAGTAATGAACTTTATAACTGTAACATATGTTTGATCTTGCAATGTTGATCTGATGTACCCCATTATGTAAATATGGCTCAGCATCAACAGCCTTCTTAGAAGAATTTGTTTTAGCGTCTTCCTCTAGTCTCTGCCTATCCATCCTGGCATGAATGATATGAGAACGTCTTGTCATATAAGAAAACTTAATCTAAATCAACAATTTAAAAAATTGCATAAGTCCATTTAAGATATACGAACAGTTAAATGATATCTTGTGTCATGCACACATTAAAACATGCTAAGACTTAATATGTGAGTATTGAGCACACCTTCTCTGTACCAAGTGATTGAAGTGTTTTGGTTGGATGAACACACGCTCCATGTCAACAAGTGCAGCCACCATGATCTTGGCTTCATTCTTAAACCCCTCCAGGGCAGCAGTTGCTATAGACACAACCTAGTAAATAATTAAGCAACAAAAGTATCAAATCAAAGCACAAACAAAGGGTTCACTAGGAAGATCATATTAAATTGCAGGTAATATAATGCCTACCTCTCTCTTGAATGAAGGATATCTCCCTAGACCTGGTGTAGCATTTGCTGATGCTGAAATTACATCCACAAGCACACGGTGAACCTGTGCATAATCAAGTCTAGTAAACCAAGATATAGAGATAAAGGGAAAGAAAAAAGGAACATAATATGGATAAATGAAAAGGGAAGATAAAAAGAGTGATTTTTACCTCATCTACACAAAGGCGTGATGGTTCTTTTGCCATTTCTAGTATACTTCTTATTAAAAACCGCAGCCCTTTCTCTGGAGAAATAAGATAAGGTTGGTAACCATCTGCTTCAAGCACAACCTGATAAACATTCCGCAATCATCATAGAGTGATGGAAATAACTTTGAGTGAAATAAATAAAGATGATCATACCCTCTTAACGTTATTCAAGTCGAAATGTTTGTCTAGAGGAAGCTGCTTGATCCTATTAGGAAAATTACCCTCAAAATTTGCAACAACTTTCCATCCACTACCCTGAAAAAGTCACTTGCATAACTAAATGAAAGTTTAAATGATTCAAGCTGAATGCAAAACACTGCTCGGTAAGCGTCCCTGTATGAAACGTCTTATTAATTGAAAGTCCGAAACTTATCAATTTATTACTTACAATTTTTTTTAAATAAAGTGTTTTCTGATAACATTAACAATTGGTGTTTAATAAACGCATCACACATTCTATCATGAGATGAAGCCAGTTTTCTTTTTTTTTAAAGTTAGTATATGCAGGTTGGCAAGGATATACCACTTATATGCAACTTTATGTAAACATAAAATATATAGCTGTAACACAAATGATAGTTCATTGCCAATGGCGCATAGCCATTTGGTAATGGGCGGGGCATCTTTGCCACCTAACACGGGTTCAACCCTGCTCATCCCCATAGCCACAACCGTTGAGTGAGTTAGGTATGCTCCCCGCATTATGGATAGACAACATGTGGGCAGCTTTGGGTTACTGGATATCAACCTTTTTCCACCTAACAAATGATATTTTTCGTTTGGAGAGTGACACATACACACGCCTATGTTGTAACTTGAGCAGTATTATACAAAATATTATGTGCCATATTAAATGACATGCACAAATTTGTAAACCAATAAAAACTTGGAATTTCTGTATTAGATCCTCAACTTAAAACCTTCAACTTACATTGACTCCACATCTGTACTTTAAGATAGGGGTCAAAATTTGTTTGTTTCTTTTTTCGTCTGCAGGTTATCCAGGAGACGTCTAGATCCTTATAAATAACAAATATTGGAACTTAATTTGTTTGAATCATGTCCACCTTGCATAGAAACTTTTGTAAAGTTTATTCACAACAGAAAACATGAAATAAAAAATCTTAGGTTATTTCTACTGTGCTTATATAACTCCTAGTACTACGTTATAAATGCTCACCTCCCCACTAGATATATGTTGAAGAAATTTGTCCTCGAATTCACGGCAAAGCTCTAAAGCCAAAGCCCTTGTTCCTTCAGAAGTGCGGACCATTGATTCTCCAAGCCTTACCAACTCATCCTGCACAACTTGAGACTTTCCTTGAAGCCTGTACAAGTTTTAGAAGAAAATAAAAATGATTAGTTTGAAGGCCTAACAGCAATGCAATAAAAAGGAGTATATGTGAAGATGATAAGAAACTTCTAGTAATGTGGCCATGGTGTTAGCTATATTATTAACTGGAATCAAAGAACATTTGTCTGATTGCAACATAAGCTCCTTAAATTTGGTCATTTCCTACAACATTATGAAACTCGCATGTAAATTAAAATCCACAAATACATCAGGAAAAAGATATTTTGATCAATCATATCACCAACTTATAAATATTCAAAACGTGAACAATTAATGAGAGGTTAATAGATGCTAAAGCAATAAAACATTTCAAAAACCTGTAAAATGTCTAACAAATAAACAACGATTAAAAGACAGAGAGCTGAATCGTCCATCTTACCCTGATAGAAGACTTGAAAGCCAAATTTTCATACGGCTACGTATTTGATCAGCAAGGGTTGCCACCAAGGCTATTCTACCAAGTTTGCTCTGAGGAGCTCCTGTCAGCATAGTTTTTAGAGTTTCACTTTCAGCTAGCCACGAACTTTCTAATGAATTATCAGATCCCGATGGTGCTGAAGCGACGGAAACCGATTGACAAATTAGAGCAACCCACGGGATATCAATTGTACTCTCTGGTCCTTGACCTAACAGAAGTGCTTGAGTGGCTGCAAGAACTTTGAGATCTGACGAAACTTGATCTATTTTAGTGATGACACCAACAGTTCTTGTAGCTGCAGTACCCAAACATCATATTTACAACATAAGGATTTTATTAAAGATATAAATATAGCTTATAAATAATTTTGTAGTACTAAACTAGTGAACACTAAACTCACATTCTCCATCATATTGCTTTGCAATTCTGAGTGCTTTAGCAGAGGAAATTTCCGGTGCTTGTGCAGCTGGTATTACAACCAGCAGTATTGCATCATTGTGTTGGGCATATTCTTTCTGCAAGAACACTAGCTATTAGATCTCTCTCCAAGAAGCAAAAACAAGCCTTTCATCTCATTCAAGTAGTGGTAGGAAATATACGAGTGAATTGCATTATTTCTAAGCAAAAATGAAGCCAGTATAATTCAAATGAAAGCAACTCACCAGTGAATCACTTTGTTTTCCTTTATCCACTCCAGGCAAATCAACCAACTTCAAAGGAGGTGCTATGATATGAATCCACAGATTAATATTAGTAAACTAAGGATCTGTGTTAGTATTTATTAAATTCCTGCCAACTTCATAACTCATTCTCATTAGCAGTTCCAGTGGTTGGTAGTTCAAATGTCTCAGTTGTACCATCCTCGACTTGCCTTGAATTTCAGATTTGGTAATTACAAATTGAAATTCTAGTCATTGTACAACAGCCGTTATGCCCAAACAATATTAACGTTATATAAGACCTATCAATGTAATTTGACAAAAATCTAACTTCGAGGGAAGCACTAGGGGAGTTATTGAAATTCATTCAAAGGTATAATTCCATTCCAAAATAATGTATTTGTTTTTTCTACAAAATAATGTGTAAGGAGAATATCAAAGCAAATGGAGGTGTTCAAAAGCTTTATGTATATAAATAATACATCTAGACTCACCTGTACTCGTTTGAAGTTTCAAATATATCTCCTCACGACTCTTGCTTGATGTTTTACTGAGTTTATCCTGTAAAGAACGCCGGATAGAACCTATAATTGAACAGAAGAAGGGCAATTACAATCAATATCACTAGGACATCAACCTACATATTTGAAGGAAAATTGATCTGCCCGAGTCTCGTTTTTTATAATTGAACAAGTTATACGAGGACTCACTTGCAGACACGGGTTGGGATTTATTATCAATTTGCAATATAATTGATTTGCTGCTTAAGTTACCATCCCTCTTTAAGTCTATGCATATAGGTGCACGAGTTGCACCACCTTCCCCAGTAGGCTGCGCAAATAAGTCCAAATGGGAAGCAAATGAATCAGAATTAGATACTTGATTATATTCTAAAAGTTGCAGTTCTACATATGTTCAAATGACGCAATATCGAAATTGTATCAAAGAAGCCACTTACGAGTGCAAATCATAAAGCGTTTACAAAAATACATAGACTACAAATTATTGAATGAACCAAATGGGAATTAAAAAAAATCAATGTCTTACTAGGGCGGGATGTCCAATCAAGCTATTCAATACTGCTGATTTACCTGCACCCTGTGCAGGTTGTGGTCCATAGTTAGAAACTTGATAATATTACTAGAAGATCTAGTTTGAATTTATAGTGTTAATCAATTTTCATGGTATCAGGGATACGTAGATAAGATGCCACCAGAAATTGATATAAAAAAAGAAATTTTGCTATCGGAACAACAATATAATGAAGTATATTAAGCAATTATCATCAAAACAAAGGCATGAAATTGGGGTAGCAAGAGTCGCATTTGCATCAAGCAGCAAGGAAAAGACTAAAGAACACGGTAGCATAGGTAGGGTGCACAGTATATACGATACAATGAGAACGGGCAACGGAAACAGCAAAATAACCTCACAAAGTTAAAAGGGAAACCTAGAAATGGAGATAGAGTACTTAAATTTTAACCCCAGTAATATCCAAAGTTCCAAATACTGTTAGTACTTACCATTACTTTCTGTCTCACCCGAAACATACAAAAACCAAATAAAATTTATTTTAGGAGGCAAAGATTCACACATCTGTTTCTCATTTGAGATCAAAATAAAAACTAGCCAATATAGACTAATTCTTCTATATAGTGCCTTAAAGCGTAACAATTTCAAACTTATGCTTGTAGCCACTCGCAGACACGAGGGGTGCCCCCTAGCGAAAAAAATTGTAGTGTAAAATTGTTAAAATATCCTGCTATTTTTGTAATTTTCCCCCTAACGAACCGATTTGTAGTGTAGTTTCTAAAAATTATCAAAGTTTGCCCCTCGACCATAACCTTTTGTGACAACCGATTTGTACGGCAATATCAAATTTTTACTATGGCCTGCATGGAGATTGAGCAAGGTATCCTAACACATGCTACGTAAAACTTAGAATTCGCAAACCAAAGCTTACATCTCTATACTGTAACAACTACGTAACAACACATCATGTGCCACGTCATCTTTTGTACGTAGTAACAACCAATGTCGATAAAATATATGCTAAATAGAAGAGTAATTAAGCCAATAATCTATAATAAAACCCACTACATTATGCAAACGTTACACTTAAATTACGAATGACAACACACTCAGATCAATAAGTTTCGTATTAGACGGACATACAGTATTTCCTAAAGCAACAACGTTCAAAAACGTCGAAATACATCTAGATTCATCATCGTCAATATCTTCGTCATTAAGAATATCAACAGCCTGCCTCATTGAATCCGAAAGGTGTACTAATTCTTCCATCGCTTCCATTTCTAAATCTATCAGCTCAAATTCTCAATATGTAAACGAAATCACGCTTAAATACGAAATCGACGTGAATGAAATAAACAAAAAATTGGAAGAAAATGGGATGTATAAGAATTTATGATTTGTGTGTGTGTGTTTAGTGTGAGTTTGTTGGAGATGAAACGGTTATAATTGAAAATGACAGCGATGTTTTTTGTAAAATGAGTAACAACTATCTCTAATGGCAATTATTATTATTTTTTTCTTCTCCAAAGGTAAATTTCATAAAACAAAGCCAAACAGGCAAACTGTACAAACAAAAAAGCCAATGAGAAAAGCTTAGGACACATCCCTAAACTCAAACAAACAAAGGCTGAAGCAAAAAAAGGCAATGGACATACCCATGCTCAATACAAACCAAAGCTAATACTAACAAAGACAACATACTACAAAAAAAGATACTTGAGCAAATACCAGGCAGCCTTCAAACTAATAGTTCAATACAAACTAATGGAAACAACATATTTCTGAATCACCAAGATATAAAGAGACCAATCAATATATATTGGAACATCACCATATGCTGAAATCCAATAGTAGAGATCATGAAGTCATGCAAAAACCACTTAATGCCATTGCCTTTACATAGTCCATAAGCAGGAAGAATACCCAACAGAGTCAAACATACAGCTACAGAGCAAGGAAGACTGATTTATTGCTTTAGCATCTATTTATTAGAAGGAGAATATGATCTTTATTCATTCACAAGCCAACTTTATATACACATGAGTCTTAGGACTATCCAAGGAAACTGCCAATCACAATTAATGATACATATCGCAAAGACAATCAATATGTAATGACAACTCATGACAATGGATAATGTCAATCCATATCTAATCACGAATGACTCAGCTAATACTCCCCCGCAGTTTGAACGGGAGGCTTCTCGACGGACAAACTGGAACATAAGTTGAAAAGCGCTTCTTCTTTTATCATTTTCTTTGTTATTTGTTGAGACAGAAGAATAATTGTATTCGCCAACATAGTTGTTTTGCTGCTTGCGACATCCTCTTTTGCGTGGCTTGCTTTGCCTTTAGTAGGTGTGCAAATTTTTGACCAACTATTTTTGAAAAATACAATGATCGCCGGTGGTTTCTTCATCTTCTTTGTTGTTTGTTTGAACGAAAGCATAATTGTATTTTGAGGCATAGTGGTTTATTGCTTGCGGCTTCTTCCTTTGCGTGACGTTTATTTTTACGGCATGGCTTGCTTTGCCTTTAGGTAGGAGCGACAAATTAACAACCAACTATTTGCAAAAACTACAAGGATCTCCGCTGTTAAAACAAAGATAAAAAGACAACGTTTGATGATTGATGGCTATATCAACATAATACGAGAGATTCTCGTCCATCTCGTTGATGGGATATACTTCAGTAGTAAGCTTAACCAAAGAGAAGCATGCACACATATTGAGATAAGAACAATACTTTTGAATTTTGGACCAAAAGTGAAATCGCACCAAACCACAAGGACCAAAAATGTACTTAACTCTAAAATAAATGTGTTTGGGATCCCTCCGAATCATCGGCAAGTTGCCGATGACCGGAGGAGAACTATATTGTAATGAGGTGAAAAAAATTGGTGTTTTAAGGATCTTTCTAGCTCGATACCATATTAGAAGGAGAATTCTTCATTATTTTTATTCATTCACAAGCCAACTTTATATACACATGAGTCTTAGGACTATCCAAGGAAACTTCCAATCACAATTAATGATACATATCGCAAAGACAATCAATATGTAATGACAACTCATGACAATGGATAATGTCAATCCATATCTAATCACGAATGACTCAGCTAATAATAACACCCAAATCCAAACACCCCTTTATCAATGATGAATACCAGATTACATTCCCAAAAACCAGTGCCAAGAACAACTAAGCATTGTTCCATTGCCATAGAGGGATTACTGGTCATCATGGGTCATACTAAATCCAGTCTTACTTCCAATCCCTTTACATTGCTTTAAATTCCATATTCTGGCAGCAATTCTAACATTGACAGAGTTCCTTATTTGAAGACTCGGAAGTTTGAACTTTACAGTTTCCGCAATTATTTACTTAACAGGTGTGGGTTGAGACATAGTTTATTAGCTCGTGTTTGTTTTTTCAGAAATGTCTTTTAGCAGCATCTAAATCTCACTCATTCAGATGCTGGTTAGACATTTGGGTCATTAAGACTGGTTGTTTTTTTCAAGTCATTCGGTTTTTCTAAGGCATAAACCTTTTACTAAACTAGATGTGGATGAGTGTCATAACACATCTTAATGTCTTTTTTTCCTTATTTTTTTATTTTATTTTTTTCTACTTTGTTATGATTTTTTTAATTTTGGTGTTTTTTTTTTCATTTCTTGATTTTTTTTCTTGTTTCACCTTTGTCTTTTGTATTAAAAGTATTAAATAGAATCATTTCATATGTTTTGTTAGATAAAGAGGGGATAAGATTATATGTGTCAACTCATATTTTGTTCAAATTGAAGGGTACGGTTTCGGACTCATACATCTCAATTTTAACGCGACTCATTTAGTTAATCGTTTTAAGAAGTTCAATTCAAAATTTAAATTGATTATATTATAAAATTTGTTTTTTTTATTTAATGAAGTTTATTTTTTGTGCGAATGCAATCGTTTTATATTTAAACTGTAAAGACTATAGTTTAACACATCTAGACATTTTTACCAAAACAAACAGTTTTATTTCATTCATATTTAGATTTCTCAACCACTTATTCAAATTAAGATGGAAATCAGATTCAGACTTTTCTACCGAATATTCATATTCAGATGTGCGAATCAGATTCAGATTCGGTGCCTCTTAATAAACAAACAGCACCGCCTATGAAAGACATTTATGAAATCACACTAGATCACTTAAGCCATACGCACAGGGACTAGATTAGACAAGTTATAATAGTTTAGTTATGTGTAAGCTAACTATTATTTTGAGTCTCCCCGGCCCCCAAATTCGTTTAGATTAGTGAATGTTGATGTCGGGTTTTTAGATACTTAGGTTACCCAACTATCAAACTTTTTCGCCTTAGTTACCGAACTTTTATTTTTTAACTTTGGGGTATTGGAATATTGCAACCGATTAAATTTTGTACCAAACTATTAGTAACCATTTACTCGCGTTGATTCCCGGTTGCCTGCCAGCGTGTCAGTTGACTTGATACAAATAAGTTACTGAACTTTGCGAATTTGTTCACCTAAGTTAATAAAGTTTTTCTTGTTCAATCAGGTTACCCTCAGCGTCACATTATAAATAGAAAACAATACATAGATAATTAAAAACGTAAACGTAAGTCATTAAAACCTAAAACATTTATAAACTATAAATCGTATCCTTGTGGAAGACCTTAACCAAATTTCTCAATGTAATGTTAAGGTAATAGGCTGATGGTTTGGGGGAAACACTGAAACATTATAAAGTATCAAAACAGCTCCAACGGTGATAGACTTTGCATAACCCTCCTTTGTAAGGACTTTGTGTTGGATTGTACTAGAAATTGTACCGGAAGGATCTTTTAGTGTTACCGTTAGCCCACCCAGCGCATTTGGTGTAAAAGACTTGATTAATGCTACAACCTTTTTGAGTTTCCCATTGTTAGCCTTAATACATTGAGTCGAACAAAGGAAGTAAAAGTCATTATGTAATATGACGGGTCTTTACATTTTAGGAACTTTGTATCTTATGTAATAGGCTAGTCGAGATCACGGGCTCGAGGTTTAATCTAACCTTGTATGTGTTTCGGGCCAAAATCCCAACCAAAGCCGAGCCTGACCCATTTTCATGTAACATAGGCGTCACCCTTAGGGTATGTAGCCTATAAATACCCTTCTCTACACATGATAGGGGGTTGGTTGTTTTTCTCTTGTATCATTTCAAAATAAATTCATCCCTTCACTCTCTACTTTCTCTCTCTACAATTCTTCTATTTCTCTCTCTAAGTTTCTACCAACAAGTGATCTTGTATATGTGAAATGGTGTAGTCAAGAGGTCCTATAAGTGGCATCAATCACCCGGCGTAGATTAGGGTGTTTGTGGTATTGTCTTAACTTATTTCTAGCTTATTTTCGTGGCTTATTTCATAAAAACCATCACGTCTCATTTTTACCCAAAAACATATACTTTTGATCTCTAAATGATTATTTGTTTTAAAGTGTGTGTTTTTATGTGTTAAAAAATTGTTTTGAATAGGATTTTTAGTTTCAAAATTCATTCATGTTGTTTTTGAAAGAAGCGAATTTGAGGAAAAAGTACACAAGGACGTTGGTATGTGTTTAATTACACATACCTTTTACCTTTAAAAACAAGCTAAAATAACCAAAAACGGACTTAAAATGCCAAAAATATGCTTGTTTTGCTAATTATGTTGTGCAGGAACGGATATCTAAAAAAAGGACGAAAAACGAAGTCAAAACGACAAAACCGGACACGGAATGGAAAAGCGTGGAAAAGACAAAGACAAGACCAAGCCCACGTGTCAAAAAGTCAACCCAAGTCAACCCCGACAAATCCAAAGGCCACAAGTAAAGAAAAATAAGTTTAGGGACTCAAATTGCCAAATCCCTAAACTTATTTAAAGAGAAAAAAGAAGAAAATAAAGATAAGGGTTAATTCTGCCAAATTGGCAAAGTTAAACCACAAGGGGCAATTCTGCCATTAATTACACCTGTACAAAATAACAAAACCCTAACCTAATTCATTTTAACATTTTTCTTCCCTTCTTTCCTCATTTCGATTGACGGCAAATACAAGAGAAATCTCCAAAAATCATTATAATCATGTATATAATTATTCCAACAATTTTTTGAGTTTATATGGAGATATGAAAAACCTCAGAAAAATATAAAAATAAAATTTTTTTTTTTTTTTTCTTCTACCAAATCTTTGATATTATAACCGATTTAATTTTTCATTTCTAAAATTAGGGTTTTGAAATGTGTTTCAATTTTATAAAAATCAAATAAAGTGCTGGACATTTTTCTCTAGGTTTATAACTATTGAATATGATGAAACATTTAAGTTATAAAAAATCTAACTTTGATGGCCTTTGATGATTTTATGATTTTATGAACTCGGTATAGCTTTTCGAACCCAAAACGATACCAAAAATCGAATCAATCACTTCCCAAGCTTCCCACTATTTTTCCCACACTCCTTAGTCTTCAAATGATCTTAGAACAATTCTTCCTTGCCTTGGAAAATTCTTTTGCCGTCACTTTGGTATTTTAGGGTTTTGGTGCATTTGTTTTTATTGATTTTAACAAATGAATAATGAAATAATGATGTGCTAACTGATTTGGCCGAGTGTCACTAGGTCTTTTAAATAAGGTTTTAAATCAGTTTATTATTTCATATATTATTTTGTTTTTATCCAAATTTTAGTTAATTAATTTTGGTAATGTATAAGTTACGTTAAAGACTGATATAAATTCGTCAAATATATCTATATATTTAATTATTTTTCATTGTAATAACATAAAGTATTTTAGAACCTATACAAAAATTTTCATAATTGCTAAATATGGTTATTTCATAATTTTTTAACATTTTAAATGAATTTTATTCATTGCTTTTAATGATTTTTCTTGCATTAGGGGGGTCATTTTGGTAATTTCACATTGTTGAGTATTTTCTATGGTTTTTACAACTTCTTTCCCTCTAAAAGAAAGAAATTTCGTTCTCGAAAATTGATTGAAACCGGAATAAAAAACGAAATGAAGACATACCGTAACTAGACAAGAAATGAGGATAAACTAGCTCGCTTCAGATTGCTTCGGTCTATCCAAGTTGGCCTCACGCTCTGGGTGATTCTTCAAAGAATTCTTCACTAGATAGGAATATACTTGGTTTTCTCATGGACTATCGCTTGACCTGATCATGAATGGCATTGAGGGTTCATCGGGTCAAATAAATTATCGGCGGAAATCTGATCTTATGGATAAGTTACAGGATGCTAGGAGTAATGGGTTCCAGCTCAATTAGAGTTTCAGATAATGATCAGTCTGGTATAAGGCGTTTTGAGGTGGTTGTGACATTTGGTGTCGTTTACGAGACATTAGTGGCGGGCCTTAAGCGCATTGGGGTCTTTGTTTCGTGGACGGAGCGTGCCACGGGGTGCAACTTTAGGGGGGCAGGTGGGGGGAGGGTCTGGGGGAGGTGGGCAGGGGGGAATGAGCGGGGGGGGGGGGAGCGGGGAGAGGTGAGTGTGGGGAAGGCGAATGGGAGAGAGGGAGCGGGGCGGTTGAGTTAGATTGTTTGGGCTGGGGTAGAGAGAGGGTGTGTGAGCGGGCGGGTGTGGGGGGGGAGCGTGTATAAGCGGGGGGGAGTCTAGGGTTGTGGCCCCCGAGAGGAGGGGGGGGGTTAGGTAATGTTTTTCTTTATGGGGGGGTGAGACGGCGTGTTGTTATAGGTGTTTTTTTTTTTTTTTAAATTCTTTTTTTTTTTTTTTTTTTCTTTTTTTATGTAAGTTTTTTATTATACTTAATTTCTTGTTCATTCTTTTTTTTTTTTTTATTAAATGGTTTTTTTTTAATAATTGTTCTTTTTTGTTAAATTTGTTTCTTAATTAACTCCTCTGAATGGCCAAAACTTTCAAAAAATACACATTCTTCTTAAAACCAACTTGAAACTCTAAGTCACGGTCGATGGAATGCTTATCTGCATAAACTATAATATTCTTCTTCCTGTCTTCCGGCGATCTAGGCCTCTTTTCATGTCTGTATTATATGAATTTCCGCGAATAAAGTTTTCCGCACCTTCAATCAAACGTTCTTTCTCTTTCTCTAACTCACTACCTTAGCATCCTCAGCAGCAACAAGCAAAATAGAGTGGATCGACATTTTCTACCATATAAAAGCTCGAAGAGGTTGCTGCCTTGTTGCTAGCATGCCAATAGTTATTGTAGGCAAACTCGACACCATAGCCAAATATTCATCCCAGCTACCTGTCCATTTCTAAAGCACAAGCCTCAACATATCTTCAAGGTCTGAAGATGGTCCTGTTTCTGACTGACATCGTGTTTGTGATGAAAGCGCTGTACTGACTTAAGACGAGTTCCCCAAGCTCTGTCTGTAATCCTTTCAAAACTGAGACGTAAACTTCGGATCTCGGTCAGGACACTAAATATTATAAAGTAAACTCGTGTACCATGCAGTCTAACGATTTTCTGTCGAAAATTCTTCGCCAACTTACTAATACCATAGTCTTCCGGATGGGTAGAACTTATGAGCAGACTTCGGTGTTAGCGTCTCAACAACCACCCAAATCGCATCATGTGTCCCCTTTTTCTTAGTAGTAGGCAAACTGTAACGAAATCATGGAAATCTCATCCATTTCACATAGGAAATCTCCATCGGGCTTTGTAACAAACCACTAGCTTTTGATGTTCAATTTTGACCTGTACATGCTGACAAGTCATACATTGGACACAAACGTAGCCACATCTTTGCTTCATGCCATTCCACAAAAGTACTGTTTCAAACTCTTGTACATCTTGGTTGAACCGGGCATTGGATAGTAATGGGAGGAACTATGAGCGTCCATATAACCTTCTCGCGAAGTGTCTGATCATTTGGAACACATAGCCTATCTTCATACCACACAACGCTACCATCATCTACCTGAACTCAGTATGTTTACGTTTCTTCAACATTCCTGACAATAGCCCACAACTTCACATCGTCCCTTTGGTGCTTCTTTGATCTGTAGCATGAGTTAGACTTATCCTTCATACTCGCCAGTAGCCAGCAGAACCTCGTACACATAGATTAACATCCAAACGCTCTAAATCATGAAGGATCCTGGAATCAAAACAGCTATCATCCCCGATTTTTGAATAAGTGCGTCGGCAACCAATTAGCCTGTGCCCGGATGGTACTGGATGTTAGATGTCATAATCTTTCAGAAGTTCCAACCTCTTCTCTGTCTCATGTTAAGTTTCTCGTCTGAAGTAAAAAAATATATTTGAGACTTTATGATCTGGGTAAATATATCACAAGCTTCACATACAGATAGGTCTCCAGATCTTAATGCATAAAACCACGCAGCTAATCAAAGATCATGGGTGGGATTATTTACTTCATAAGCTTCAGCTGTCTTGACGCGTAGGCGAGTCACCTTCCCCATGTTGCATCAAAAACACAACCCAACCTTTCTTCGATGATCACTGTATATCTGAAAACCACCGGACCGGATGGAAGAGTCACTATCGGAGCAGGCACCAATCTCTTTTCATTTCTCAAAACACTCTCTCTGACGCTCATCCGTCCACACAAACTTCTCACCCTTTCTCATAGCTGGGTAAGATGGTAACGCTGAATCGGGAGAAGAGAAAACCCTCAACAAAACGTTCGGGTAAATAGCCAGCAAGCCCCAGAAAACTTCTCACTTCCGTCACGTTGCTTAGGTCTCTGGCCATTTGGTGATAGCTTTCAACCTTTGATGGATCCTAATGATGCCGTCTGCAGGATACAATATGAACCATTGGAGAAGCGACTTGCTGATAGCCAGAACTCGACTTCGAAGACTTCGATACAACTTCTTAGTCTAAGATAACTCCAACACAATCCGTTTAATCGGTAGATGTTGCTCATGCTCTTCTTCAGACTTAGAATAAACGAGGATGTCGTCGATGAAAACAATAACGAACTTATCAAGGTACTCGTGGAAAATACGGTTCATCAAATCCATAAACACAGCAGGAGCATTAGTCAGACCGAAGGGCATAACAAGACATTCGTATGGGCCATAAGCGTACGAAAACAGCAGTCTTTAGGAAATATCCTGCCTCTCACACGACAGCTGATGATAACCAGATCGTAAATCAATTAAGAAAAAAATATTTGCCCCTTTGCGTTGGTCAAACCAATCGTCGATTCGCGGAAGAGGGGATAGCGGTTTTACAAATTGTCATACGGCTGAGTTCGGGTAATCAATTACATCTGAACACGCATGCTCCATCCTTTTCTAAAATAAGACCGCGTGCACCCACGGTGAAACACTGGGTTAATTAAAACATCTCCTAACATTTCCTGTAAACTGGCTCCTCTTAACTCTGTTTCAATTCAACAGGTGCCATACGATATGGAGCCTTTGAGATAGGTTCAGCACCGGAGGGAATTAATTCAATGCCAAATTCATTCCTCTAGCTGGCGGCAGAAGTCCAGGAAGTTCATGGAAATTCATCAGCGAATTCACGAAAATATAAAGATTTTTCAATTATTAGGGACTCTCTAAGATGTGTCCATTATAGAAGCCACGAAAACTTTGGCACCCATTGAGAAAGCAAGGTACGTGCCTTTCATTGCAGAGACTGGAGGTTTAACGAATTAAGCTGGGTGAGGAGAACTCATGATAACAAGATTCAGGTTAGGAGAACGTTACCAAAGATCACACGTCCTAGGCATAGCAGTCAATGGTAGACTCGATGAGAAGCCAAACAATCCATGCAAGGAATCACAATTCAAGTCGTGCTAATGATAGAAGTAAAATTCGCAGGACGAATTACGATCAGCAAAACAGAGAGGACAATTAAAATATCACCGGTCAATGAGCATATGTTCTTCATTGGGGTTTCAAAATGATTACACGTTCAATAAATGGTTTGTAGGCACATCTGAACGATCGGGAATACGATTAGCAAACGAACATGATAGGTTACGGAAGAGGATAGCAGAAGGAAAACTAATGTTCTACCCAATCCTCACAGGTCATGCCTAAGCTCTAATTCATGAAGACCTCGTCATGATTAACCCTGGCAGCTCTGATACATAAATGTGGTAACGCCCGACCAGAAGGTTAGAAAGTTATATACAAAATATGGTGTGACATCAAAAGACATACACAATCATAACACAGCAAAAACAGCGATGTCTTTAAATAATAACCAAAGAGGAAATAAGTCAACATGAACTTAAGGACATAAAGTTCTAAAGGATTAAACATATCCAAACGAAATAACAAATGTCTTAAGGAAAACAATTCGTATTTCAAAGGTAAGAATCTTAGGGTAGTCCCCCACTCAGCACTCATAACCAAATAGCCAAAACCCCAGCTCCTAGCTTAGATACCTGCCGTAGGAAAAGAAAGTGCGGCTGAGCTTACAAAGCCCAGTGAACAGATATATATATAATCGGAATGCAAAAGATAACGGAAAATCAAAGGATATGATAACAAAGTATAAAGGATATCACAAATACATGATCAAAGGGATACAAATATTAAGGTAAGGACAAAATTCAGAATATCAAATCATAGGGTAAGGTAGATGAATCATGAGAATCAAAATTAGGTTAAGTTCAATCACCAAGCCCAAAAACAAATCATATCAAAGTGACCATGGAGTCATGAGCTCCAAAGTCTGTTGTGAAAGACGTGGATTGCACCCAATCATCAGTCACCAAATATCCAAATATCATAATGTCATAATCCATCGGAATACAAACAAATCTAGGATGCATCCATACGCCCCTTTAAACAAAATAATAGTCTTCATATATGCCGGCATATAAAATCAATGGGGGACGGTATGAGAAGATTCACTCACTTCACATGATGGTCATGCCAAAGGATGCATCAATGGACACGGCCATGTTACATTCAATGGGCTAGTAGAGGAAACAATAGTGGCTTGGTTCTCAATGAAAGGTTCAAAGCAAAGTATATCAAAGTTCATTTCAAATGGATCATAGCAAAGGTTCAATATCAAAGGTTCAATATCAAAGGTTCAAATATCAAAGGGATCATAGCAAAGGTTCAATATCAAAGGTTCAAATATCAAAGGGATCATAGCAAAGGTTCAATATCAAAGGTTGCATAGCAGGGTTCAAAAGGGAACATAATAACAGATCATATAAGAAAGCCAAAATACAAGGCTCAGAGCAAATGTGGCAAATCACATAAGAAATCAAAGATAGAGAGGAATATGTCATGAGAAACCTTAACGATAAGGTCAGAATATCTGTACCTTATTCCGAAGCAAAGCAAAATCAAAGAGAACACCACAGGAATATCACAATCACTCCCTCTTGACCGAACCTAAAGAAATGATGAATTCGAATTACAAACCATTCATTTAAGTTATACTTTCTATTTTTAGAAACTTTCTATTTTTAGTAACTTTCCATTTTTTAGTAACTTTCCATTTTTAGTAACTTTCCATTTTTAGTAACTTTCCATTTTTAGTAACTTTCCATTTTTAGTAAGTTTCCAAAATTAGTAATATTCATCATTTGAGATTCTATTAAGTATTTTAAATAGCTTAGGGACTTAATATGTCAACCTTATAAGTTTAGGGTTAAATATGACAGCTTTCCATATTTTAGGGTTTAATATGCAAAATCAACAAATTTCAAGGTTAAAAGTGTAAATATCAAAGTTTCTTATTTTATTCAGATTATACCTTCCATTTTATGTATTTACAAGTCAAACCCTTAATTTTACATAATTTACATATTTAGTCCTTTTGGTTTATTAATTACTTAAACATTATCTTTAATTATCCATAATTACAAAACAAGCCCTTATAGATTCAAATATAACAAAATCATACTTTATACATTAATTACTAACCAAACCTTATACTTTTCAGAATTTACAATTTTAGTCCCTCTATTTTAATTAATTACTTTCTAATTACATAATATATGAAATTAACCATTTTAAATCCAAAATAATATCAAAATGACATTTTATACCCCCCAACTTATTTTATACAGAATATACTAAGTATAATAACATGTCTAAAATAGACCCCATAGTTTCAGAAATTACATAACAAGTCCTTATACCTTTTATACCATAATCGGCTAACATATTAATTCACAAAACCTTAATCAAATTTTCCCCAATCACAAACACAATTATTTACCAATCATTGGCATTAATTATACCTGGAAAAAATAACAAAACCCTAACCCTAATTCATTTTAACCATTTTCTTTCCTTTTTCCCTTATTTTCGAATTCGGCAAATACAAAGAAATCTCCAAAAATCATTCGAATCATGTATAAATTATTCCAACAATTTTTCTGAGTTATATGAGATATGAACAACCCCATAAAAATATAAAATAAATTTTACCAATATTTTATATGCCGATTTAATTTTCATTTCTAAATTAGGGTTTTGAATATGTTTCAATTTATAAAATCGAAATAAAGTGCATGGATATTTTTCTCAGGTTTATAACATGTTAATATGATGAAATATAAGTTATAAAATTACCTTTGATGGCCTTTGATGATTTTATGATTTTATGCACTCGGTATAGCTTTTCGAACCCAAAACAATATCAAAAATCGAATCAATCACTTCCCAAGCTTCCCACTATTTTTCCCACACTCCTTAGTCTTCAAATGATCTTAGAAAAATTCGTCCTTGCCTTGGAAAATTCGTTTGCCGTCACTTTGGTATTTTAGGGTTTTGGTGCATTTGTTTTTAATGATTTAACAAATGAAAAATGAAATAAAGATGTGATAACTTATTTGGCCGAGTCCTAGGGGCTTTAAAATAGGTTTTAAATCAGATTTAATTATTTTCATAATTATTTTATATTTATCCACATTTTATTTAATTAATTTTGTAATGTATAAGTTAATTAAATACATATATAAATTCGGCACATATACTTATAATAATTTTAATTATTTTCATTGTATAACATAAAGTATTTTAACCTTACAAAAATTTTCATAATTGCCATAAGTTGTATTTTCATAATTTTTAACATTTAAATGAATTTTATTCATGCTTTAATGAATTTTTCTTGCATTAGGGGTATTTTGGTAATTTCACATTTGTTGAGATTTTTAGGTTTTACAAAAGAAGTCTGGCTTGGGATTAAGGAAGACAAGGTAAAAATCAAAATGAAGGAACATGAATGTTATTTAACCACAGCTATTAGTGAACACCTTAATGAGCGACCAACATCATAGGATGAACTAAGCTATGGAGTTGATAGTAAAACCCATTGGTGTGAACCTGTTCGCCAAGAACATGAAGAAGGATACACATTATGGGCATCATGTGACCCTTACCACGAAATATGCGATGGAGGGGGAATCCCGAACAAAAAATTGAAGCATTATTGGAAAAGCACAAACGATGATGACCGCATAAGCTTAGAAAGGGAAGGATTAAGATGTACAAACTGGGTAAGGGTAAGGTACGGTAATGTAAACGATATAACTAAAAAAGGATCCTTCAAATTTTTTGGAACAATAAGCTTGGAGGGAAAACACGAGAAAAGACTATAACAGAAGAACATGAGGATACTGATGAATGTGGGGAGACCAAGGCAATAGCAATAATCAGGATAATGATTAACAAGTTACCCGAAGAATGGTTTTCAGGGGTTAGCAGAGATATGGATGACTTGGAAGGAATCATAGACTACCTAGAACCTACATTATATGATGGATTAATTGACCACAATGATGAAGCATATAAGCAAAGGAGGAACAAGTTGCTAGGAATGCCCTATACAGAGCCCCCATCAATTATAAAAGAAGAAGCTGAAATAACTAAATATAACCTGGGGGCTGGTGAAGTATTCTTGAAATCTAAGATCTTAAACATAAAATGATTTCCTAGAACAGCACCCAACATCGCCGATATAAGGGCAGAAATAATTACTAATATAAATGGTAGTTCAGAAGATCTTTCCAATACAAAAAGGAGACATTGGTGTAAACCAATTTACCAGTGGAAAGAAAACATATGCACCAAATGGGCTTCATGTAATCCCCACTTCGACGAATGTGATGGAGGAGACAACCCTAGGAGAACATAGAATATTAGGAAAGTAGCAACGATGATATGCGAACAAATTTGGAATGGGAGAATCTAAGCTTGACAACTAGGTAAAAGTGTTACATTTGGAATAGGTATGTAAATGACTATGAAAAAAATAAACAAAGATTATTGGAGAAATAAGGAGCAGGAAAAATTAGAAAATAAAGAAACGTAGGATGGGCATGAGTCTAACTTAAAGACTCGTTAATAAACAAAAGTGCTTGTCGGGAGACAACCCGTCCTTTATTTAATGAAATTTACTTTTCTTCATTAATTGGTTTGCATGTTTTTTACTTTGTTTTGCAGAATCCAGAAGCTAAGAGGCAATTATCGAGACCGGCTCAACTCATAATCATGTGGTAACTTTGCTGAATTAGCAGCAGTTACGGCGTAACAACTTTAGTTACGCCGTAACCACTACAGTTATTACGTAACACATTTACTGGTTACGCCGTAACACCTTAAAACTTAAAAAATTTACCACTTGATTACGACATAACCCATTTCCCGGTTACGCCATAACCTCCTTCTAAAATCCGAAAAATTTAAGTTTTAAACACGTCTAAACCTTGTATACGTAAATGGACTTTGTGGGTATGTTCTCTGGAAGCCCTCATGAGACTAAACTCGTCCACTTGGGCCACAAAGTAGTTTAAAAGGCTTGTTGCATATGCTAAATGTAACCGTGATTCCTACAAAAGTGAGTTAAGTTTGTATTTCCTCTACACTTCATAATTCTTGTAGAATGATTTTATGCTTTGGATTGTTTTGTGATCATAGGGGATAAAGAGCTTGCGAGAAGACAAAAATAATCTAAATATTTCTGCCAAATTTCAAAATTTAAAGCAAAGCTCAAGGAGTTTCTTGTCTTAATTCTACTCTTTCCTTTTTATTTTATTTCCTTAATGTACAATAGGGACATTGTACAAATCAAGTGGGGGGGGGGAGTAGAATTAATACTTGACGTATGTTTTTTCTTCAATTTTCTAGTTTTCTTTGAAATTATGCCAATTTTAAATAACTAGAATTAATCTTTGTCGAATGCACATTACACTTTATTATACTTGGTAAGATTTATGCCTAATATTCTGTTTCCATCATATTACTCAAAAATCTACCAAAATATTAAGTGTGGCTGTAGTATTGTAGACTTTAGAACTTGGCCTATACATCATTTCAAGACCTAATTGATTAGCAGGAATAGATAGTTCAAGAAGGCAACACTTATGAAACCACCCAAATAGCATATATGTGTGTGTTTATCGACTTGTTACACTGACTTGTCGCCACTCCATTGGTAAACCCTTTTGTTTGCACACATAATTAAGTGCAAGATACCCCAAGATCACTCTTGGATAAACCAATCCATGTTTTCACCCTGCTTCTATATGCTTTCGTTACATACACCATTTCACCTTAGGCCTACCTTGTCGTCTTAAATCTCTTTGTGTTGAAAATGTTTGGCTACTTAAGTCCATGGTTCAGAGGGAATGGGAACGAGAATTATATGCATTCGTGGAAGACCAATCAGTTATGATCTATAAAGACCCCCCTGTATCACCACTTTCGACATTGTTTATCTCAAGTGGGGGGATGTGCGTATAATATCGGATGTTGCAGGGGCAATAATTAAAGATATAAACTCCTGTAACATTTGCATATTATGAAGAAAATGAAGAAAAGAGGGTGAAACAAAAAGCCACCCATGTGCTAAAAATGTAAAGATGGTGCAAAATAAAAAAAAAAATAAAAAATGGAGCTAGTAGCCCATTATTGCACCAAGACATCTCAGTAAAATGGAGCTAGTAGCCCATTATTACACCAAGTCATCTCAATACTCATGAAGAATGGAGCTAGTAGCCCATTATTGAAGATCAGATTTTCAGACTTAAACTCTTGGACCCATGGATGGACAGTAGCTAGTTATGACAACCTTAGATTATTTTAGACTATTTGTTTTGTGTTTTTATTAACAACCATTAAATGTGTATCCCATGTCTATCCTAACCCCTTTATCACCCTTTAAAACCATATTACCCTTGTTGCCTTTGAGAATTATTTAGACCCTAATTCTAACTGGTGCAGATTTGTGTACTTTCCAAGCTTATGATAGAATACATGCTATGACTGTGCAATTGAGCGATCACCCCAAAAATGAAACACTTAGACTAGTGGAGAGTTGAGTGACTTTTTATCCCCTTTTCGTGAGGTGTTCGGCTTTGATGTTTTCTAGCATGAGAGTTTTATAAATTCATTTCTTGAAGTTATTCTTGAGAAATCTTTTTATGAAATGTTCTAACAGGTTCTACTTGAGGGCAAGCAGAAGTCAAGTGGGGGGATATTTGATAACATCAAATATTTAATACTTTTTGGTGGCAAAATACCCCCTATATTACCTGCAAATGTTTCACTAATACTCGAAAACGAGATATTTTCTATCATTTTTGTAGTCTTCAGGAAAAGCAGGAAAGTGAGAAGATACAAGGGAAAAGACTCAAAAGTGCAAATATTTGAAGACTGTACGAGCGTAAACACAAAAATGGTTACACTTAACAAAATTAATCGCAAGTACAAGATCAGAGGACAAGTTACGGCGTGACACCTATATGTTTTTTACGCGTAACCCATATATTTGGAAGGAAATCCTTTGACAAAGTTAGAGTTAACGGCGTAACACCATATTACAGTTACGCCTATCCATGAAGATTCCACAAATATGAATAAAGATCAAGTACTTATGACATTATTTGAATTTACAGACGTGAACACCAATCAGGTTTACTCCCGTAACAACTGCTTAAATAAGGAATGCCGTGTATGATGGTTACGGCGTAACACCTTTATTTGTTTGCGCCGTAACAGGTTCAGTACCTATAAATAGAGGCCTCATTCAAGCTATTCCGACATCACTTTCTCTATAGCTAATTTGGAGAGGCGAAAAAGGCTTCCAAACTTTTAGAAGAAATTCCACCTGGAGTCCTAAGAGATCACACTTTTACTTACTTTTTTAATTTAATTTGTCAAATACGAATACTATAAGAATTATGTGTTTTCAATCTATGATTTCTTCTATTTCTTGCTGTATTTCCATTACCATGAGCGGCTAAGCACTTAAAGTGCTGGCCAAGTTAATGCAGATTACATGGTTATGATGGATTCTTGGTCGATTTTGGTTTCGTTTAGATATTCCCGTGACCTATTCTCGTAACCCGGGTTTGGTAAGTACAGTGGTTTGGACCTAGCTTCCCTTATTTATAGATTATCTTGTCAATATGGGATCTAATGGGTACTAGGAAGGATCACTAACTCCTTACCTAGTGTAGGAACTAACCGGTCACCACACTTATCACTTAATATACTTAAAAAGCATAGGAACCCTTTCAAAGAGGGTTTATAATCTTTATAGATTATTAGATATGTTTTGGGAATAGTTGAGACTAATCACTGCAACCTAGATAACCTACCTCCCAGATGATTTGGGACTGATTCGGAATCGCGGGAAGTATAAGATAGACTATATATGCATATTAAAGTCTATCGACCTTTGAAACCACTAATGAAACCATAGTTTAACATTGCACATGAATGCGTTCTCATAACAATAGTAATGAAGTAAGTAGGTTAGCACGTTTTCTCTTTTGATATCTCCAACTCTTTTAATTTCCAGTTATTTATTTTATTGTTATTTATTTCAAATCAACTCAAAAACCATTTTCAAAACGTGACATTTCAAATTAAAACTAATTACAACTTAGCTCTTGGGAAAACCTCGGATTTACCATTCTGTACTACCCACGATCGGGTTCTCTGCCCGTTAGTGCGTTGTCAGGTAGATCGAGTTTTATAAATTTAAAACTTGGTAAAAATATATTTTAAAATAAAATACGCATCAATTATCAAGGGAGATTGTTAGATGGCTTTCAAATAACACAAGAATTTGAAGTATCAGAAAGATGATCAAGTGATGATGCAAGATTTGTGATCTCATTAAGTTCAAGATCAAGTGAGAATGGCTCAAGATCACAGTTTATCAAGCATGATGGAACAAGCTCAAGATTAAAGATCAAATAACACTATAAATGATACAATAATAAAGAACAAACTCAGACTATTGTTTAAAATGCCGCCAAAAAAAAGAAAAAAAAAAGATACGAGCAAGTTGAATAACCATTGTAGAATGCTAAGTTAAGTTATTTTCTAAATATGAGTGACCCGCTTAGGGGGAGATTGTTAGGAATTTAGAAAAGACTCTCACTTCCAGTATATTAGTTCATAGCTCGTAGTATAAACGTGTATTAGTTAAGTAAGGAAACGGGTCGACCCATGGACTATCCATGGATAGCCATGCCCCAACTCATGTATAAATACCCTCTCCACACATAGAGAGGGTGTTGGTTTTCACTTAATCATATGACATATTGTTTCTCTCACTAGAAAACCTTCCACTCCCTTATCTCTCTAGATTCTATCTTTAATCTATCTTGGTGTGTGACTTATATTAATTCTATAAGACCTTTGCAATCGATTAATTCGATGTATGTGTACCTCTTGTTCTATGATTATTCCGATAACAATTTAGGGTCTTATTTTGGTCATTGGCTTGCGAATAAAAAAAAAAAAAAAAAAAAAGATAAAAAAAAAAAATAATATGCTTTTAAGTTGGGATCGGTTTATTTTGCAATGATGTTTATATGTTTTAGTGTGATTAATTGTTTCGACTTTTTTTCTTTATATATATTGTGGCGACTTGTTTTATATATTATGCAAAAATTGATTTTAAAAAGTTAATATGGACTAAAAGGTATCGTAATAATAATTTATTATACTAAAATCTTGCATTGAAATACGCATTAGAGTTTGAGCTTACATACCAAAATTTTCTCTCACGTTTAAAACAATGTAAGAAAGTAGTTTTTAATACATTATTATTTGATTATTGTATAGTGCTTGGCGTATACAATTTTCTTGATCGATGAGCAATATATATGTAAAATTATTCTCTTGCATCGTCTTAAAACGCAGAGGTTTGGTAGATGCCGTAATTTGCTCCAGCAACGAAACATGCAAGTTCAATACTTTTACGTCAACTTATTTAACAACATTAAAAGGATGTTTCAATTTTCCTAATGATGGAATTAAATCCCATACGGGTATCTATCTCGGGTATGATTTTTTTTTCGCGCAAGGCTTAAGGTCTTGCCTACCTTGTTCAGGAAGTTAATATTTAATCTTTTCCCGCGGTAAAATTTGCTTATGCTATATTGTTGTAAAACCTAATTTTATAATCCTTAATTTTATACATCCCTTTCTAGATATCAATATAAAGAGACCAATGTTAATACGTGAATTAAGATGAGAATAAACTATTTATAAAAAGTTTTATACCCTTAAAATTAAGTCTTTGTCATCCAAGTACGAGATCACTTGCATTTGTTTTTTACTCTAAGATAGTCTTAGATGAATTCCAACCCAAGGTAATAACAATGGTAGGGTCAAACCCGAAATCAGTTATTACAGATTATGTATTATACGACTTAAATCGAGTATGATTGGTCAGACCTTCGACCCGAGGCATATGATGGGGTGAAACATGCCAACTTGACAATGTTGTTCTGGACAATATTGCCTTGATCTTGATATTATAATTTTGGATTATAATGGCTTGGACCCCATTCAAACTAAGAGTTGCACATGTGGTAATTATTACTCGTTGATTACCTTTTGAGTTTACCGTTTCTAGTAGATCAACTGCATTAATGGTAGAACATCAAGTTGGATCTTAGATACTTGTAAAAATATTGTTTATTTATATAAATGTGGTTAGTTAACTTTTTAAGGGATTAATTATCGAAGATATTAAAAATGAAACAATGCAGATTTCTTTTATAGAAGTATGCAGACTATAACCGTAAATAAGAGTTTGTTCTTTACTTGTGGATGATAAACTGTGTCTATTTTCCTTGCGAAAAAGATAGACTTTTTCTTATACTTTTTACTTGTGAGAAAGTTATAATAGGAACGATTAAATTGTCCTAAATTCTAAGCAAACTCATAGAAAACTTACATGTTAAGCTAATTTCACTTCTTATTCTTTCAAGATGGTTTCAATATCCTTATTTTGTTTTGAATTCTTTAAAAATAATAACGACTACTTGGATAACGTAGAGAACTTGTGGCTTAGAACTAGTCAATACCAAAGCAAAATATCTTAGTTTTAATCAGGCTTGATTTATGAGGTTTTGATTGAAGACGTAAAAACATCACCCAACAAAAGTGGTAAAAGTAATTACTAGAAAAATCATGTCTATAGTTGTTTCCCTTTTAACCCGGATAAAAGTCACTATACACCCTAGGGGGGAAAGTAGGCCAATGAGGAGAATTGTCAGCCAGATTTTATTCAAGTTAATGAATAGCTTAGATAGCTAGTCCATTATTTATAAAACTTGAACACGCTTCCTTAGATATCTAAATAAATACTTACTACTCCATGCGACACACATTAGCAATAATGTGAAGGAACACTCATAATGTTGTCTGATCTAGTGGGAGTGATTTCAAACTTTAGGTATATATAAATAATAATACTACTTATATTAACCAAACCAAATCAAGTAACCCTTAAAAAGGTTTAAAGAAAGAAAATCAATGAAATCCGAGTAGTATATGATATTCCCGGGTTGTTTTTCCCAACGAGGAGTGCAAATTTGAGAGTCGAGATTCGGTTTGATATTTGATGTTTGAATATAACAAGATTTTGATTTGGTTTTCTAAACCTACGGGAAAGACAAATAAGGCATTCTATTCTAACAACTAAGACAATGATTAAGCTGAAAGCAAATAACGAGAATCCTAAAACGCGCTAAATTATCAACTAAATCAAAATTAACCCTAAAAATGCAAACTTAGTTTCTAAACCTCTAAAATGATAAAAGAAAATTTTTTAAAAAAGAATTATATTTTTTTTGACTTTTTAATAATTTTCTATGAATTAAAAACCTGTTTAATCTATTTAAATTTCTAAAAAATAACAAATTAATAACTAAAAATTCCAAAAAAATGATTTTCTACTTTAGAAAAAGTCTAAAATGTGATAATAACTCAAAAAACTATTTTTAACTACTTTTTATAACTTAAAATTAATTTCTAAACTTAACTTAAAAAGCTAAAAATGAAATTTAAATTCTAAAAATGATGAAAATGTTTTTAAACTTTGTAATCCTCAAAATATTATTTCTAAAACTAAAAACTATTTTTTTGTATTTTCCTGAATTAATTTTCTAATTTTAAATGACTTTCTAAAAATTTCGAAAAAGAAAGATGATTAAAAATATTAAACAAAGTTGGAAAAATCTAAAAAAATGCAAAAAAGTCCTAAATGCTATGAAGAGCCTAGGAAAAATAAGCTGGATAAGCCAGCTTATCAAATAAGCCCTAAAAAGCCCTAAATAAGCTACGGCTTAATAACTGAAAATGGGACAAGAATAGTGGTTAAGTACAATTTGGTTTGAGACACTAACAACTTGTCTCACTTAGCACAGATGGTAACGGGTATATAAAAGATGGTTGATGGAGGGTTGAGGTCTGGGGTTCGAGCCTAGCTCACCCTAGACTTCCCTTCTATCCCATCTTTTTTAAACTCCATTTTCTTTTTGCAACTTTTTTAATAAGCTTAAAATAAGACTTTTTTATGAAAGCAACCTTTTTTATTAATCACAAATAAGCCAGATAATGAGCTGATTAAATAAGCATATTAACACTTAAACATTTCTGAGATTTTTGCACAAACAGAGGAAACACACTTTTTAAGCTACAAAACAAAGGGCTTATTAAATAAGCCAAGGTTTGAAACTGAACACACTTCAAATTTATACCCTAATAAGCATATAAAAGCAAAAAAGCAATCATTTTGAATAACAAAAAAGCAACTAGAAAAAGCATATTTGCACAGGACACAAAATTTTGAAATTTTTAACTTTTTTTTAAACCATACTTTTAAGCCAAAAATAAGCTACACAAACAGATCCTTATGACTATAAGACCGCCAAACAGATCAAAATTGGACCTCAAAGAACACATAAAACTTTCAAAAAGCATTTTGAAATTTAGGATAAGCCACAATAAGCTAATGAAAAAGCTGTTTTGACTGAAAAGACTTAACAAACATTGACAATTTTAGGCAAAAAACGACAATCAACACCGTTTAGAATTGATGACCCTTGGTTCTAACTTATTTAACACTTCAATAAACTCAAAAACACCCATAAAAACTCAACAAGCAAAAACTACACCTAGAACTGTATTGAAAAACCCAGAACAACTAACCACAGATTCACTCTTTAAAGCACTCAAAACATTGATTTTGATTTTTAACTCTTTTAACAAGTTTTGAAAAATGATTTTTAGACTAGTATAAGAGCAAACTACAATGATCAAGTGTCAAAACTCATTTTGACTTCCATGATTCACCCATGAAACTGAATAAAACCAAACACTCCTTTAAAAATCTGATTTAACATTTAAACTTGATTAAGACAGCTTTAAGCTATAAATTATAGAAGACCAATTTTCAATAAGCTATACAAACAAAATTAAGGTAGATTTCAACTACACATAAGCACTAGAATAAGCACAGAACATAATATTGATTATGCTACTATATACCACTAGTAACAAAAATGGTATTAAGTCCACACCAAAAATGTGTGACTCAAATACAGTATATCACACACAGCAGAAAATTTACGTGTTGTTGACAAAATGACGACGATCCGAAGGACCACCTACGTCACCGATACAGATCGATCGCATTTGAGTTAGACACACATAAACAAACTATAGTGTCTGAGTAAGCCCGTATTTTGCGTGACTAAATAGGAACAGATTAGTGACCAGTAAACATGTACATACCAACAAAGCATGTTATTTTTTGTATATTTAGTCACATACAATTTAAACATAGAGATCCAAAAAGTGTTAATATGAGTGACCATTTGGAGTTTAAAGTGAAGAAATATTATTTTGTGTGTACTATTGTTCATATAACCAATGGCCACATTATTTTATTTTTGTTTGACCTTTATGTAATATTTAACGCACGACAAAGCATTTTGTTTTGGGATTAGTTCATATACAACAAGTGCATAAAAGTGACGCCAAAGTGTTAATAAGTGTGACCATATGGAGGCTTAAATTGAAGAAATTGGTGTATTATGTGTGACTAATTGTTCATCCAATGACCACAAGACTTTTATGTTTGTGTGGCCATTTGTAATATTTAGTACACACAAAGCAAGTATCTATTGGGTTGTATAAGTTCACATACAATTAAGGCATAAAGTGGACCAAAATTGTTAAATAAGTGAGACCATATGTTGTAAAATTGAAGAAATGTTAATTTGGTTTGACTAATGTTCATTACCAATGGCCACAATTAATTTTTATGATTGTGTGGCCATTTGTAATATTTTAGTCAAACAAAAGCATGTTATCATTTGTGGTTATCACATACAATTAGAGCGGATAGAATTGTCCAAAAGTGTTAATAAGTGTGACCATATGGTGTTTAAAATTGAAGAAATATGTATTTGTGTGACTATTGATCATCTAATGGTCACAAGTGAAAGATTAATTTATGAATTTTATGTTAAGTGTGGCCTTTTGTAATATTTAGGTCACAATCAAACAAAATCATGTTTGTTTTGGTTAAAAAGTCACATATCATTAATCATAAGAGTACCAAAAGTTGTTTAATAAGTGTGACCATATGGTTTTTAAAGTGAAGAAATGTGTATTTTGTGTGACTCAATGATCAACAATGGCCACATTAATTTTTATGGTTTTGTGATGGCCTTAATTGTAATATTTAGTCCACACAAAGCATATTTGTTTTTTGGGTATTTATCACATACACTAAGCATAAAAGTGACCAAAAGTGTTAAAAATGTTAGGACCAATAAAGTATTTGTAGTTTTAAGAGTGAGTTGGAGAAGTATATTGGATACTGTTGTTGTGTGGGTGATGCAGATGTATAGTCATCTCAGATGGTCCTCGATGGAGAAGTTGTATGTATTGTGATGGTTGTACGTTAATATTTGAGTTAGTCAAGAATTAATTATTAAGGTTCCCATCATTAGTTACATCTGTTATTGTTTATTCTTATATATTGAGTTGTATGAGTTTTTTTTTTCACTTTTCTTACATTAACACAAAAATTTATAGATCAGTCAATTGAACAATAGAGCGATAGGCTGCTACTAATATTGATAGTTTTCGATATATTACATTAAAATCTACAGCTTGAAAATAAGATCAACATTATTGTTATTCAGCAAATTTTTACATTTTCTAAGAAAGAGAATAGTTAAAGATCGAGATGATTATTGGATGCATTAGATGTGTGAGAATGTGAGTTGTCGAAGAGTTTGGTTTAATAGTTCTTACCTATTCCTGCGTTTTACCCGGCTTATACAGCCCAACACAAAGTGACTTAATACGCTTTCTACAAACTCTGACGGGAGAATGCTCTAAACATGTGAAATCTATTCCAGTGCGTAAACTTTTTGTCTGTGTACATTCAAAATTGATCTGATAGGAATAAAGACCCACACCAGCGCGCCACAAATAAATTTACTCAGTTAGCACTGTCTCAGCCTTTACTCCTCTGTAATCAAAAGCATTGCTCTTTCTTTTAAGGAATGTCCACCCTCCGCCCTTCACACGATCTACCATCCCACCAACTTCCACCCTCACTACCCCCAGCTTATCAATCACAATTACGACCCCAACAGCACCATTTAAAATTGTTAATAAGTCGTGTACAATAACCTCTTAAGATGCTCTAGCTTCGAGACCGACGTGACATTTACCACAGAGGTCATTTTGTGTATAACCCTAAGATTCAGATATTATCCAAAAGCTCGATAATAACAGAAGAATTAGAAGGTGCGAACAGCCTAGTCTCGAGGTTTAGGTGGGTGGTGGGAGTAGGTATTGAACAAAAAACCGAACTTTTGGGTTAACACATCGTGCTCTAATCAGGCATTTGAGTTAGACGAAGTGGGTGTGTATAGGGAGGGAAGCAATAAATATGATAAAGAAAATTAAAAAAGCCCTTCCATATACACATACAAATTAAAGCATAAAACAAGTGAAACCAAAAAACTGTAGTTAAAAGATGTGACCAATAGTATGGTTAGTTATAAATAGTGATATTGAACATGTTATTCTTAGGTGTTGACTATGAATTCATACACTTTTTTTATTAAAAATTATCCGACTCAATCATGGCCGACATGAGATTTTTGAAGTTTGTGTGACTTTTTCTTTTACTTGTAAATATTTATGTCACACCACAAGAAAATTAAGCAAACAATGACAAACAGTGTTAACTAAAGTGTGACCATATGCATCTTGTGTGGTCACATTTAAGAAGATCAAATACTATATCAAAAACAAAATCATATATAAATATCAAAATTACATTCAAATACATAAAATACTGGAATTTATATGAACTGAACCATATAAAAATTGTAAAGTCGTATATACTAAACTTCTCAATAAAACTAAGTCCCTCCGACTCCTCTTCTTTATTAGCGTCCTTTTTTGCATGGCATCACTAGCAGACTCGTAAACGTTATTGCGCTTCGTTTATACTTTAGGTGCAAGTTTTGTTCTCAACTCTAGTGATCATTTGTATGGTACTGTGGTGTGTTGCCTCAGTGAAACGAAAACCGCGTGTTATCAAACACTGAATTAAATATGAAGAATTAATTATATACTTGTAGTACATAGAACACATGTATGTACCTTTGGAGTCCAAAACAACTAGATTCTTTGACCTTGCAACAAAACCACCCTACTTAGCATATATCCAAAACTGTTGTTGCAAGCGGTTACTATCCTACAATCCGGTATAAATTCTGTCATCTACTAGAGAGTTTTTATCAATAAGACACTTTGTAGCCACCTTTAGGGAGTGCTTGGTTATGAAGCACTATATTTCCCATCAACATCTTGGTATAATGGTACCCTCAGCAACTAAAAAGGTTAGAATTTTCTTTAAGTGCACAGTCTGCACTTATTGCCTAAAAAGAAATGATTTGATGCATGTATCGTATCAGAAATTAATTAAAAACAAAAGAATAAGCGAAAGAACATCGTATGGGAAATACAATACTTGTAATGAGACTAAGTTAACGCAAACGTACTATTTTTCTTCATTGGATTTGGGTAAATCTGACTTGAATGAATTTCCTTTCCAGCATTGACCTCTAGTCTGATATTTCACATAGCTCCCACAGATTTAACCAGTCTCTTCCTAGTATGCAATGTAAACAAACAACTAGGTGCAGTTAAAAGTCACTAATAAAAAGGAGACAGGCGTATACGGTTAGACAAACATTCAAATACAACATCAAGCTGAGGCAGGTTGGTCGTAGTTGTATAAATTACAATTACAATCTACACTTTTATGGCATTTCTATCAAGATGAAAGTCCAACATACAATGAGCAAACAATTCCAAATGAATACCACAACACCATTCTAACAAGTCTCGTAATACGAACACTTCCCTCTAAATACACCGTCACTGGCCATACTCTTTATATTGATGACATTCACAAGGAGACACTGCAATATAAGATTCAAGAAATGTACATTGGTATTAAAAAGGAATTCTTACAGTATCTGCTAGGACTCAACGAAAACTTTTGCTGGGCTTCGGTCATAACTGGGGTTCATAGATGTTTTATTAATTACTTACCCTTTTTTGCATTTCCTTCCGAATGCTCGCATCATTCTGATCACATCCAACAACAGTTGTTCCGCCCTCCTCATCAGCACTGCTATTTACTGGATGAATGTCCACCAGAGACACCTGCAATATAAATTAAGAAATGTGTTGGGATTAAAAGGATTCTTAGTACTGCTGATGATAATGCTGCTGGTTATGGTTAAGACTGCTGGTTGAAGACTGAAGAAAATATACCAAGTCATTAGTGCTGCTAGTACAAATGTTAGTACTGCTAGTGTTAGTTACAAATGTTAGTATATTAATGTTGCTCTGAGTTAAGACTATTATATATAAGCTAGTACTGTTGTGTTATTACTGCTTATTAGATATGCATGAATTATATTAGGAAAAGATTATAATTGGATGGAAACTTATTGTAAGCCCATTAGGTCTCCTTGGTGTATAAAAGGAGGTCCTAGGGTATTAGGTCAGATGTACCTGCTATCTATATGATCAGTGCTGTTAGCGTTAATTAGAAAATGAAATTGTTAGCAACATAAAAAATGTCTTACAGCTGGTGGTGTCAATTGAGTTGGCATTGACTGCAACTGCCCCCCTTGTGCAGCCAACTGAGTCTTCAGTTTAGTCACCAATCCCTCTGTCTGTGACATCTTGCTGGACATACTCTGGATTAATAGTTCTTTCTCTTGACGTTCACGTCTCGCAGCATCAAGTTGACTTTGTAGTAACAAAATTCTTTCATCAGCTGCTTGTTTGCTTCGTGGAAGATCAAAATACCTCTTGTATGTAACACCACTTCCCACTCCTCTTGCATAACCTCCCTTTTCCTTACCTAATACAACTGTTATGGCATCAGTGCCTTGATCAACCTTCAAGGTTCCTTCTTTGATCTTGTCCTCAGTTTCTTTCTGCACACACAATATGGGAAATAGGTTATTATACTAAAATGAACATAATAAAAAAATTTGCAGTCAAACTTACAAGTTTATCTCCCACTGATCTAATCTCATCATCTGGATAATCTCCGTCTTTGTTTACCCTTCCTTTCAACCACAGTGTACCACGCGAGGGTTCTTCATCTGGTTCAATTTCTTTTTTTCAATCTTATAAACATCAAATACATACACATGTAAGTTAAACCAATATAAACGAAAGTATATATGATGCTATGAAATGCAAATGTGTAATCTTACCATTTGCTCTTTCACATGTGCGTATCCACCTCGTCCCATTGTATGCGGATAAAGACACTTGGAACGCGCCATTTTACCTGCAGCTGATTTCACCTTGTGTTGGGACAAATTAAAAACGACTAAGTGTCGTTTCTGCTGTTAGACATGTTCGTTTCTGCTGATAGCACTAAGTCGTTCCTGCTGACAGTTTAAATAGCATTCCTGCTGATAATGTTCCTGCTGGCAGTTCAAGTAGCATTCCTGCTGATTATGTTTCTGCTGGTCATGTTCTCGTTCCTGCTGACAGAGATAGAATCTGCTGACAGAGATAGAATCTGCTGATTGTTATTTATAGACGTAATTAATGTAATTAAGGAATTATAGTTATATTCTAGTATTATCTCATTAATATAGGAATGAGATAAATTAGGAAGTGATTGATATTGATGTATATCTCTTACGAGATTTTAGTTTTCTTGTTGACTAATTTAGGGTTTCTTCTCTATAAAAGAAACCTTTAGCATTAGGGTTTGGCACCGATTGCAAATTAGAAAAACAATTTATTATCAATAGAAAGATCCATAGAGGATCGTTGTTCATATAGTTGTTCTTCTTTGTTGAATTGTTTAGTTTCCGCCTAAACATTTGCTAGAGTCTCTCACGTATATGCTTGTGATTACATAAGTACTATACAACCACAAAGGCTAGAAGATCTATCTAGTACCAGATCCTAACAAGTGTGATTACAGCAGTTCCTCCCTCCATCACTGGAACTTATATGCCCACCCCCTACAAGTCTGACATAGAGGAAACACAGGTAAGTTATGGGTCAAAGTCTGATAATAACACTTCTGAAACTCTTTCAGAATCTAATGACTTTGTCTCTTGTGATAACAGTGACAAGTCTTCAGACTCAGAGACCAATGCATCCTGTGATTCCAGCCTCAAGACCAAGACCAAAGACTTCCCACCTGCTGTTGACATCAAGACTTTGTCAAAGTCTGATGTTGAAGACCCAAACTCCACTTCTGGCAATCCTAGTTTTTCTTGTTTGGAGAATGTAAAATCTCCTAGGATCTTTTGTAATAAAAGTGGAATGAACAATAGGAATGTGTGTAAAAACAATTCTGTGCGTGTTAAGAAATGTTTTGTTTGTGGTAGTAAATTGCATTTGATTAAAGATTGTGACTTTTATAATTGTGTAGATTCTGTCCCTTGTAAATCTAAAGCAGCATCTGTTTCTGCTGGTAGTAGGAATTCGCCAGCATCAGTTCCTGCTGGTAGATCTGATTCTGCTGCTAGTAGAAACAGACCAGCAGTCAATTCTGCTGGTAGACCAAATCCTGCTGGTTGGTCTAAAAGACCAGCAACTGTTTCTGCTGGTAGACCAGTTTCTGCTGGTTGGCTTAATCCTGCTGCTAGACCATATTTCAGACCATCATCTGTATATTTTAATAATATGTATTGGCCTGACTTATATGACCCTATGTATATGAATAAGGGACGATGGGGTACTGCTGTTAAGACCTCAGCAGGTTACTCTTGGAGGAATAAAAGACCACATTTTTGGGGGTCCAAGAGTAATGGTGGATCTCATCAATCCACATGGTTTCACACTTAATGATCCACAAGGCAGGCTCAAGTCAGAAACTGGCTTGGGTCATCTCAAGGGTACTAAAGGTGTTGTTCGTATGATTTGTAAGGTGATCCTACGTACAGATAATGACGTAGTATAGTTGGAAAGTGGTTGCTCTAGAAGTATGGACAGGAAACAAGGAGATGATGATGATTTGTTGGTTATTTTGCAGGTCAAGGGAGGCATTCGTCACATTTGGAGGTGCGATGGGAGAATATCAGGATAAGGCACCAATAAGGAAAACATAGCTTGACTTTGATATGTCTTACTATGTTTGAAGTGCTTGCAGCCACATTTAACTGGTCTCTGTATCACAAAATTTGTGATAAAAAGAACAAAGTTCTCTTCACAGACACTGATTGTTTGGTGCTTTCAGAAGAATTCCAATTGCCTGATGAAAGTCAGGTGGTACTCAGAATTCCTAGGGCGTGATCTCTAAACCTTTAGCATCTCAGATTACAACACTACATCAAAAAGTTACTTGTTTAGGTAGCAAAAGCCTCCTTGGATGAATCCACCAGATGGCACTGAGGATGGCTCACGTAACTTCAAAACAATCAACAAGTTAGCTAAGGAAGGTCTGGTTGATGGGTTACCTCTCAAAGTGTTTACCAATGAACACAACTGTGTTGCCTGCAACAAAGGAAAGCAACATAAGGCTTCTTACACGTCTATTTCTGCTGTGAGACTCATTACTGAACCTCTGCAATTGCTACATATGGACCTTTTTGGTCCTACAGAATATAATGGGAGTATTGACCAGAAGTAATACTCCATTAGTGGTTACATGATGACTTCTTGCAGGTTTATCTTGGACTTTCTTTTTGGGTTACTATGGTTAGAAACTTTTTTATGTCCTTTAACAATTTATTGGACTTAATAGAAAACACACCTAAATAAAAAGGTTAAAGAATAAGGTGTGATAATGAGACAGAGTTCAAAAAATGCAAACAACTTATAGAACTCTGTGGGGAAAAAGTGGAATTAAGAGGGACTATGTATTCCCAGAACCCACAACAGAATGGGCGTTGTGAGAGGAAATATAGGGACTCTTATAGAGGCTGCCTAGAACCATGTTGGCTGACTTCCTTAATTTGCCTACCATGTTTGGACTGAGGCTGTTAGCTCGGCTTTGCTATGTTTTAAACAAGGTGTCTATTACTAATCCCCATAATAAAACACCTTATGAATTGATATCTGGGAAGTTCATCAGATAGGTATCTTAAACCTTTTGGGTTGTCAAGGTAACTATCATTATACAAGTGCATTTGGGGAAATTTGAGGGCAAAGCCGATGAAGGTTATCTTGTTGGTTATGCTCCTAATAGCAAGGCCTATAGGGTTTATAATTTAACAAACAAGAGGGTAGAGGAAACCATGAATCTGAGATTTTTAGAAGATAAACCCAATGTTCAGGGAATTGGTCATGAGTGGTACTTTGACCTTGACTATTTAACTGATTCATTAGGTTATACTCGCTTTTAAACTGACACACCTGCAGGTACACAAGAAACTAACATACCTGCAGGTACACAAGCTCAAGACTCCGATTCAGACGTGGAGGAGCAAGTAATAGTGGTTCCTTCATTTCCTTCTAACAGTTTTGCAGGTCCTTCCTCAAGCAATGGTCCTAGTGTTATGGAACGCAATGCAGATTATGCAGAAGAGCTTGCTAAGCTTCAAAGACAATACTCTACAAACATCTTTTTTTGTATTTTTTTGATTTTTTTAACAACTACTAAGAACTGGAAAGCAAATCTAATGTGTAGAATTTCACCATCTCATGACTATGATAAATCTAAATAATTGATATTCGATTATAATAACGAAGCAGTAAAAATACACGAGCGAACTACTACTTTTACATTCTCGTTGCTTATGCAATTTCCTGAACTAACCATGGACAGAAAATCAACACATGCCCAATTACGTTGTGCAATTTTTCGACCATACGAGAGATAGAAAATTCACATCTCGACACAGGAAATACAATACTTTACACAAAAGCAACTAGCAACCGAAAAAGAGAAAGGACTTAATCTAATAGGGTAGGCGAAGGTGTAAAGGTGTAACGAAACATATATTTGTGGTGTATGAAAAGAAAGGAATGGCTTAGCAGGTTTTTCTAGGGGTATCTTACTTTAAAAATAAGAGTAAACAAAGGGTTTATATAGGGGTTAACTAACCAGTGTAGTTAGTTAATATAACAACATGTATAGGA
>BQNB010031399.1:0-54017 GCA_026074375.1 Tanacetum coccineum | reverse complement strand
AAGTTTTTAAATAGAAACGTATTCACAACCCCCCCCCCCCCCCCACCCCCCCTCTACGATTTCCATATTTTTCTTCAATTTAAACAATAGATTGGTATTATAAATGTTTGAACACGATTCACGGAAATGCTGAAGTTTTTACCAGGTGTTATAAGTGTGTGAAAATAGTCGCATATATAAGTGTGTTAGATATGTAAATGTTTCATTCCTGCTACTCTTACTAGTGTTTAAAATATTCAGTTTACGCGTATGTATTAGGGTATCTTTGGGTATGTGAGTTTCCCACTAACCTAGAGATTGTGGGTTCGAGCCTCGCTGAAGGCATGTGTGAAATATATTGAGATATGTGGTATAGGTTGTGAAAAAAATTGTCGTTCTAAAAAAAGGTCTAGAAACTAGAAAGTGTACTGCTCTTAAAGTTGTAAAAGATATGTTTTACCCGGAGTTTTGCATACATATTATTTTTGCCACAAGTTTGCGGACTCTAGAAACGTGAGTACGTATGCCAAACGAAGCACATAAAATCAACGTGTTTTATATTGTGTATTAGATCCGCTTAATTTCAATTCCCCCAGTAATCCAAGTATGTGGATGCGTGTGTACCTATTGACTAGCGATTGTGAGAGTTTTCAAACCATATGTTTCAGTTAGATTACAATATGGGGACCATCAAAATGATTTCTTGAAAATGTCTTCGATGGGCATCAAGGCCCAGGCTGGAGTGACCTGATAACTGTGTGGATGTGTGGGTACCTATTGTTGCCTCTAGCTCACTCTAAGAATACAATGTGTTCTGATAACTTATAAGTAACACCTTAAGGATTAAAGTTTAAAGAGATATACCTGCGACATAGAAGATGCAAACGGTATAAAGCGGCCTACCACTTGTTGAGCCCGATTTACTACTTTGCGCATGGAGGTAAGTAACCTTCCATATGTCTGTTTACTTTCAGTTTCAATAGCATTGATGAAGCTAAACGTCAATGCGCCTATAGCATTGCCTGTGAAAGCCTGCAGAAGGGCATGGTTTTTACAATATAATTAATTCTGAAATTGAATTTTGAACAATGGTGATCTATATAACAGCAAGTGTGAAGCCACAACAGTTAACTTTAAGGAACTGTACCACGTGCACTGATTCAAGCCTGCATAATGCTTACCGATGTATCAGCTGAGTTCTGGTTGTCTGCGCAGGCACTAATACACACTGCTTTTCCACCACGGGTCCCTTTATATGAAAGTTGTTGCTCTTCCCACTTATAAAGTCCATCCCAACATGCAAAGTGAGTGTCCTTAAGGTCCTCCTCGACCATTATTTCAATTACTAATACTCCCCCGTAAGGTGCCCCTCAACTAGGGGTAGTATTTCCCAATACGACATGAGACACTACCCAAATCAACAGAAAAATCAATGGGTTACAAAGGTTTGGGTGGGTTAAACGGATCAACCCGACAACCCACATTTTTTTTAAAAAATTAAAAATTACTTTTACAACTGTTTGCTGTGTTACAAAGGTTTAAGAAGCGGGTTGACCGGCCGACCTGTTTAACTTGGTTAATGGGTTAAATGGGTTAAAAAGAGACGGATTATAATATACTTATTACGTACTGGTTCATTGTGCAAAGAAAAGGTAGATCTAGAAGAGTGCCACTGAAGCAAGTATCGATGAAGCTGTGCAGTGTTACTCCATGAGGCGGTGGTGCTACAATGGTGGAATTGATTTCATCATCTAGTAATAGTCCAGCCACTTTATAGTCCAGAGGGCACAATGCTTCATCATAGCCATCGATCTCATCTCCATCTTCATCAGGAACTTGGCAGCCATGCCCTGAATAGTAGAACATCAATGAGTCCCCAGATTGACAACCTCGGACGAGCCACTGTAATGCGCCTTGAATGTTTCGTTTTGTTGGAATCTTGGAGCGGTCTAATTCCTCTTCTGAAGCAAAAGTTACACTGGTTATAATCACAAACATAGATATGTTTCTCTTGTCAAATGCATTTCATTACATGGGATCATAAAATATCATGTGTTAATCAGTATGCTACTATACCAACTTGCTTGTATTCTAGCAAATGTAGAGTAGGGTGTTTGTGCGTCATCCATTTAGGGTATATATTTATTACAGGTGAATTTGAGGGAGGCTGACAAGTACCTGTAAGGATGAAGATGGAATCACTTGGAAAGCCCAGTTTATTTACTAATAACCGTTGCATGCTCCTGACATTCTGAACGCTGGCTTCAAGTTTCTTTCGGTGGCCATTATAGGTTACACCACAAAGAACTGCTCTTTTTCTTCCACTAACTTGAGGTAATTGTTGACGCACTCTGTTTCGTGCTAATTGCCACAACTGTGGTGCGGGTTTATTTGAAGGTTTGTTTATAGTATCATCATAATACTGATTTGCTGCTGCATCAACAAGTTGTCCAACTCGGAAGAGAACACGGCCCTTGATCTTTTGGTTGTAAAGGCCGACTGCCTCGCACACGGGGCATGTTTCATATTGTGACAAAGGCATTTTCCTAAGAGCTCTGCCGCATGTTTTGCAGTGTTGTGTTGTAGTTGCCATGTTTTAGTTGTTCTAGTTTCGATTTTTATGTGAGAATGATTGATGGTGTGAATGCTTGAATGTCTTATTGATTTTTTTCTTACGAAAATATATAGATTTAATGCTTGTAGCACTTTGCTCACACATTCTTTTCCAGAAAGCATTGTTAATTTGAACCAAAATGGAATCGAATTTATGCGGTCTTCACAGACTAAATGGAAGAACCAGGTTCACATTTTAAAATACATTCGGTAGATATGGAACTGGACATGAATTTGGATCGGGCGTTTAAATTTTTTGGCACGTCTTACCAGTTGGAATATAGAAAGGACACAAAAGAGATAAAGCTAGCAATGGGCGGTAAATTGAATCTATTGCCTTACTAGCTTTCAGGTTGAGTACACCTGCATTTAATTTGCTTGTAATCTTTATCGCGAGTGTAACTCCAAAAACTCTTTTTTACTATTCCAAATATGGGTTTTATAGCTAAAAATAACTATGAATCCATAGTCTCTTCTCTGACATAAAACATCATGTTTTTATTATGCGGCTAGTACTTGCCAAACTAAATTGACTGATCCTGATCGAAGGTTCAACGTAAGGCATCATATTCAGATGAAATGACCATACATTACACCTTTAATTCAGTATATCGCTCTCAAAGGAGTTGATGGACGGAGCCTAAAAGTTTACTTTTAGACCTTAACTATGTTGAGAAAAGGTAAATGTTCTAGATGCTACATCTGAATCTGACAATAGTAGCAAATAATTGTGATGGGTCTTAGTTTTATTCTATATACTTTATGAAGAAACAAAAGACTAAGTTTCTATCCACTGCTTTTCTTTTATTCTTCCACTGCTTTTCTTTTATTCTGTTGGTTGTAGTATTAGGTTCGTTAAGGATATTTCCGAATAACTTAACTTCAAATGATTTGGTATTGCAGGCACCTCAAGTCTTACACGACATATTCCTATCGACATTGTTGAAAACTTGAAATGTGGCCAACCATTTATGGTGCCAACCAGGCACTTTAGAAGCCACACACATCCTCAGCCTCCAAGGTATGCTTGCATTGATGCTTCTTTGAGAAATGATATTTACACTATATATTTGTGTAATAAAAAGATTTTTGATGATGTATAAACTTGCCCAATTAATTTGTATGATAGTGACATATAATTTTAGAAGAATTAAAGTAGAAAGGATTTGCTTATTAATGGTTTTTAGATACTGAGTCAAGTCTCAGAGCAACAAATTATATATGTTACTAATATTAGTTACTTGTGAGAATACTATGCCTTGTTGGTTACTCCTATGCATACATCTATGTGTACATGAATTTAGTGAAATAGCGACGGAGTTAGCGACGGACATTAGATAGTCGCAAATTCCCAACGTTTGTAGCGACATTCTAACGTCATACCAATCGATGGATGTCGTAAGGTACGTCGCAAGGTATTCTTAAATATAATGCTGTCGCAATACAAGTCGCAACACTTGACGCTATATAGAGACACATGTGAGTATGTTTGTGCGTTTAGCTTCCATATTACGTTGCAAATTAACGGTCAGCCAATCACGTCATTGTTATTTTGGATGTTCGCAAAATTTAGATCGCTTACACATATTTATCAAGTCTGTTTTTTTGTATGTGAACCAATAAACATATACCCGTTAGTAGGGGTGTGTCATTAAAAACCCGACCCAATTCCGAAATAAGGATAATCGGGTCGGGTTACTCGGGTTCAAAATCTAAGTCGGGTCTATTGGGTTGACCCGAGTAACCCGAATACGAAATAGGGTCGGGTATCGGGTTCAAAATACTTTAAATTCGGGTTCAGGTCAACCCGAAGTGGGTTTTTATGATCCGATCAAGAATCAAACTTATTTAAACGTTCTCCTTATTCTCTATTTCCTTGAAAAAGGTGCTCAGCCTATAGGAACTGTTCAAGATATTTTTAAAAAGGTAGAGATTTTGCCCTAATGAAATGAAATTAAATTAAATTAAGGAAATAAAAAATAAGGGTAGGATTATGATTTCTATATCATTTTGGATATCTTTTCTATACTATTTTTTTATTTTCTTTTTTTCTTCTTATATTCGTATCTAGTTATCATTGTTTTTATAGAATCTTTTTTGATAGAATCATTTTCTAAGGAAACCCTTATTTGATTCATCCTCACAAAATAGAAATATTTTGGCATTACCTGACCTGCAATTGGATGGTTTTCATTCGACCTCTAATATCAAGTAAGAAACAAGGAATCGAAGTTCTTTATTCTATATGGATTCAATACACTCTTGATTGCATAAATACTTTTTCTACTTCTTCTTTGTTTATTCTTTGTTTATTATTATTCTCCATCTAAACTAAAATTTTTAGTAGATATGTATATGCAGTGCCAATCCAACACAAGTCCCTTTTTTACTATTCTTTCCATTTCAGTTCTTGTTTTTTTTTTCATCGTATTCCTTTCTTAATGTTTATATTGACAACATTGTATCGAACAAATATAATTCATCGTGATAAGCAGTTCTATTTATTTCCGTCCCATAGGTTTGATTTTTTACCTGTTGATTCAAATGATGGGTTCGTTGGATTTGATACCCGGATTTTTGATTGAAAAAGTGTATAACATAGAAATAGGGGATGGTCCACATTTTTTACATGTCTTTTTTTATTTTGATCGGGAATTTTTTTTTTCATCTAATTTAGTCATTTTTATGTTCCAAATAGATTAGAATTTTTTTTTCTATTTTTGATTTCGTAGATTAAATTAATGCTTTGATTTAAGAATTTTTTTTTATTCTGATTGTATCTACATACCCCTTTTTCTATTTGGGTTGCTAACTCAACGGTAGAGTACTCGGCTTTTAAGTGCGGCTAGGATCTTTTACACATTTAGATGAAGCGAGGGATTCGTCCATACCATCGGTAAAGTTTGGAAGACCACGACTGATCCTGAAAGGGAATGAATGGAAAAAATAGCATGTCGTATCAATTAAGAGTTTTGAGAATATTTTATTCTTTCCGGCTCGGTACAAAGCCTTCTTTAATTTATTGAAAGGTAGGAAACCAAAGTCAATTTCAAGTTGGGTCGAATTAATAAATGGATAGGGCCTCAAAGCTTCAATTCATTTCATTTTTTTTAGGGAAAGAAAAAGCAACGAGCTTCCGTTCTTAATTTGAACGATTACCCGATCTAATTAGACGTTAAAAAAATATTAGTGCCCAATACGGGAAGGCTTTCTCCCAGGAATTTATTCTTTATTTTTTAATGAATCCTAAATATTATCATTCTCCATTTCATAATGGAAACGTATGTGTATAAGAAACAGTATATTGATAAAAAATTTCCAAAATCAAAAGAGCGATTAGGTTGAAAAAAGTAAAGGATTTCTAATCATCTTGTTATCCTATAATGAAAACGAACATAAATACTTCAATTTAAATGGAAAAAGAGAGGATAGAGAATCCGTTGATAAGTTTATCTGGATCCGAGGTATCTATTTGGTTTGTACTATAATACCTTGTTTTGACTGTATCGCACTATGTATCATTTATAACCCCAAAAATCCTCTACCTTTCATTTAAATAGAATTTCAAATGGAGAAATTCAAAAGCTATTTAGGGCTAGATAGATCTCAACAACACTCTTTCTTATATCCACTTATCTTTCAGGAGTATATTTATGTACTTGCTCATGATCATGGTTTAAATAGATCTATTTTGTTGGAAAATGTAGGTTATGACAATAAATTCAGCTTACTAATTGTGAAACGTTTAATCATTCGAATGTATCAACAGAATCATTTTATTCTTTCTGTTAATGATTCTAAACAATTGGGGCACAACAATATTTTTTATTCGCAAGTAATGTCAGAGGTTTCTTCAATCATTCTGGAAATTCCATTGTCTCTGCGATTAATATCTTCCCTAGAAAAGAAAGGGGTAGTTAAATTCGATAATTTACGATCAATTCATTCAATATTTTCTTTTTTAGAGGACAATTTTTCACATTTAAATTATGTATTAGATATACTAATACCTTACCCAGCCCATCTGGAAATCTTGGTTCAGGCTCTTCGCTATTGGATAAAAGATGCTTCCTCTTTGCATTTATTAAGATTCTTTCTCCATGAGTGTCATAATTGGGATAGTCTTATTACTTCAAATTCAAAGAAAGTTAGTTCTTCTTTTTCAAAAAGAAAAAACAGATTATTCTTCTTCCTATATACTTTTCATGTAGGTGAATATGAATCTGGCTTTCTCTTTCTTCAAATTGTATCTGATTAAATCCAGGTATTGTGGACATTGCGTCTATCCCGGATTATTTTGAAATTGTAAGTTATTTATATTCATCCATATCGAATTCTCTAAATAAAAAAAATACCATTTTTGTTGGCGCATTATATAGCATTTTGCTTATATTTAGAGGTTATACATATGTTACATTCTTGAGCTTCACTCAATCATCCGTTTAACAACCTCCTACTCACTACTTACTCTCAAACAATGCTCTGGAAGCTACGCACTTATTAGAAAACAGAATCAATTTCTTATGCAGAAACAATCAGGGATTAGGGCAGATCTAAGCAAGACAATTAGTACTTACTGTCATTGGAGAGAAGTCGTTTGACAAGGGCATTAAATGTTAGTAGTGTGAGGTTTCGAAAGAAGACATCCTTTCACATAAGCACATAGCATTGAGTAATAGGTAGTATCTATATTGGAAAATATCGATGATTGCGTTGTGACATAATGCCATAACGAGGGACGTAGAATACCTTCTAATGACGAATACAAATCGGAAACTACTTACATACTATTGCATCCATTTGACGTCTGGACACATCTCTTATTTATCATATCAAGTGTGTGTGACACATCACCCGAATTGCAAAGTTAAAGATTCGGTATAAAAACAGAATTAGAATTCTCGCAGGAGTCACGACGTCATCTTAGTTACGTTTCAATTTGTTGAAGGGTGTTGCCGGCGTTCGTTCAAATTGGCGGCTAAATGCCTTCAAGTGGTACGCAGTCAAATGCTATAAAATCGCATTCTCTAACGACTAATGCTCTGCATGTAATGCAAGGTTTCATCATCAGTTTCTATGTTCCTACATTATAGCCTGACTTTTAACTTGATGTGATACAACTGAGCATAAGACACTGAAACTCAGTCATATCATTAGTCAGCAAATAAATGCGGAACCAGAGACTCCTACTTACGGCAACAAAAATACGACAGTATTATAGACACGTAATCAACTGTTGTATTCAGATCTGTACTAGTTATTGCACTGTAGCGCCCTATGGAGCACAAGTATAATACGCTTGAATTCATCTTTATCGCACCTCAGTATATCATAGCGAGGACGTCTTCAAAAAACAGGAAGAGATTGTATCGACGATATATAGTATAATATACATCTATAAAACTACTTCTTCTTGATGTGCATCTTCAATCTTCTTTACATCTGTTAATTTTCGCTTATATTAGGTACTAGAGTACACATAGGATGACTATTTACTCTGAACATACATAGATTTGGTATGAACGAGACATTGATTGTCTAGATAACTATCACTATTACTGTCTATATAAGTACTGATACAATTTCTGAGTTCCTTGACGCTGTAATACCAAGAGTTTCTTTAACTTTCTGACGCATAGTAGTTAATCTATTGAAGTACGTCGTATTTGATATGTATTTGCGGCATGTATTAATCTACTGCTATCAAGTGAACATTTGTGAGGCCGACTTAATGCAACTCTATCATTATAAACTACTCTGTATTAATGTTAGTGATCAATAAATAACGATAATGAATCAGACTACCAACTAACAGAATGTGGAAAGCCTCGAGAGAGAAGAAAATCCCACACCAAATTCATATATATTTCGCTGATGTGCATAGAGAATTGTTCGCATGTCTCCTGTCGCGTATGAGATATTACAGAACTCTACTCAATATGAACTTCCATCTTTTGCTTCTCGATTTATCTTGGATAGAAACTCTGATTGCGTTTTACCAGAGTAATGCGCGGTATGGATGTAGACGGGCGAGATTAGCCGTGTTGCAATGGTACAAAATATGATCTATAGCTTCCTGCTTCAGGAGTTGACATGGGATTTTTAGATGACTTACATTTACATCTATCGGAAATCTATCATGATCTAACTCGATGGTTATTCCGACATCTTCGTGGTGTCGTAAATACCCGAGGCTAAAAAATTTATCGCTTGTCATAGTCTGAAGATTAAACTGAGTTGTTAAAATGTCATCAGAAGTTATGAGTATTAATTTCAAATATCTGTCAATTTTTTCATTATGTGTAATATTTTATGACTATATGCTAATAACTTCTTCTAATCTATATATTTCTTGTTTTTTTTCTTTTGATTTACCTGTTAACTAACTCGACATTGTGAGCCGACTAATCTCTACAAAACTACTCTTTTAGGTAGCCCGAAGTCGGCTCATGTGAACCTTCGAGGCCACAAGGGGATTAGTTTTCTCCTCGTTATATTCGAACCATTGACCTCCACTTTGGAAGGCTGGTTATCTTACCGTTGGGTATGCAGTTGATATTGTATATGTTTTATGATTCTAGTTGCATTATTGAGTCAGCTATACTTAAGATTAATGGTCACACTTTGTGTTAAAACATGTAAAAATTTAGCTTCGCAATCGAATTTAAAAGCATCAAGTTGAGTTATCAAAATCGTCAATATTTATAGAATATAGAAAGCTAAAAAACTCAAATAAGTATTATGTTTCGTACATACAATATGTTTTGGTCAAACAAAGATTTACCTATTGTATATCTTTAATACATATATAAATATAAAAAGAGTTTTACCCATTTTTTCGTCACCAACACTTTTTTAAGATATAAAAGTAGCCTAGATTGTTATATATGATTTATAGGCATACATACATGTCAATGGAATAAAGACTTTTTGAGAAATTTAAATGTTAGAATTTTAGTACGTATTAAACAAAAAGAAAAAAAATGCAATTCTTTCAAACACATCAATGAATAGCTAGAAAACCCTTTTTATTAATTTATGATATTTTATGTGCTTCGATGTTTTTCTATTTGGTTGTACAACATAATTTTAGACCGACAATGAAAAATTCATCAAAAAATCTTCGGGTAGATTTGGGATGTGATTAGATACTGTTAAATCTTTGTTTGAAAGTAAAAAATTATTTACGTTTGTAATATTTTAAAATATAAAGTCTACGGGTATAAAGTTTAAGGGGTTATTTAACAAGAATTATTTACGTTTCTATATTACTAATTAAATTATCACACTTATAGTTAAAGCTCTTATTACATAAATTCTTGTTAGGTATAAAAAGTTGTGGAGATGTATGTAGTTGACTGGCCGGGCTATGTGGATCGGCAAAATATTTAAAGGGTTCTACATGCTACCATCTAATACTCAATTTGTTACTGATTTTTATGACGTCACTAACAAACATGACCATCACATCATAAAATTTCTTTTGATTTTAGACCCGATAATACCGTCCCATGGGTTTTAACTTTTAAGTTCTAGAAGTTTCATGTATCATTGGTTATACCAAAGAGCAAGTCTAATTACAATTACAAATATACTCATTTGTCGTCAAAGACACAGTCGTTTTTACGTCGAGCCGAAATTAGCTCAAAGTAAAAATAAAAAAAAAACTTGTTCCGCCGGCCCAAAAATAAAAAATAAAAAAAAACTTACGAAATAAACCTACAACTTTTAAATATTTATGACTTTTTTATATAATAAATTGTATTTATCAAATAGCGCATATCTACCGATTCATTCAGATAAAAAAATACCGTCGGAAAGATCTTCGAATTGCCAATATTGCAATGCTTCTGACATACGTACGATTTTATAAAAAATGTTGAAGTCTAATATAAATAGAAAAAAAGAAAACTTACACAACGTACCCTCAACTTTTAACTATTTACGACATTTTTATATAATAAACTTTATTTCTCAAGTATATAACACATATCTACCGATTCATTATCAGATCAAAAAATACCCGCGCAAAAATCTACGAATTGCGAACAAAACAAGCCCAATATTGCAATGCTTCTGACATACGTACGATTTTATAAAAAATGTTGAAGTTTAATGTATATATATTTAAAAAAGGAAAAACCTTCAAAACACACCCTAAACTATCTAATAACTTTAAAATAAACGACATGGGTTAGGAACGTACAATTTTGTGAAAGTTTGAATCATATAAATAACCTATACTTTTTGTCATTTATGATTGTATTTAGAAACAGATTTCCCATTCATATTTATATTTACATACATACTAAAACTCATTCGTTTTATAAATAACGTATCCGTGATTGTTAAAAAAATGCTCACTGAAATAAAAAAACATGTGTTGCATACAAGTCAGTCTCGCCATAACACGCTAACACATTCCCACTCAATATTCAATCAAAATCGATTCGCAAAAAAAATATGTCCCGACATAACGCGCGGATTGTCTTGCTTGTTAAAGTTCATTTTCAAACAAAATTTTATATCTATGTGATTTAATTTCAAGGCTGATCTCGAGTGTATCTTCAATATTCAGTAGAAAAATTCCATGTCCTTGTTTTCTTTTTTTCTAATATTTAAAAGGTGAATGTAAAATAATATGTACAAAACAAACAGCCAAAGATGGCGAGAATGGACATACCCGAAACACCACCAGTTGCAAAACAAAAACTGAAGACATGTTGACGATATGCTTATCATTGTAGTAATGATAAGATGATCAAATTTACTAAAGACATGTTGAACTCAAAGTTTGACATGAAAGATATTGGTTTGGCTAATGTGATCCGTCGAATAAAGATCATACGAACTCATAATTGGCTTGAGATTTCAGCCTCGCTAGAACTCGAATTAAAGGCGTAGGTGTTGCCCAATTAAAGTATTAAGAATTATTGGCATGTTAATGTATTTAATGAGAAGTACCCAGCCTGACTTAGCATATGTTGTTAGCAGGTTAAGTAGGTATACTAGTAATCTAAGTGATGCACATTGAAAAGCTATGACTAGGTTACTTCATTATTTGAGATACAGTCGCGATTAAGGGCTGCATTGTGGTAGTTATCCAGCTGTTATCGAAGGATACTGTGAAAACTAAAGGGTGGTTTGAATAGTTTACCGTTTTAAATTTAATTGTTTCAAAACCTTAGATTCGAGAAATATGAATCAATCAATCACACTATAAATATATAACAAGATACGTGACCATAATAAATAAGAGATGAAAAGATCAAATCAAGACACAAAGATTTATAGTGGTTCGGCTATGAAACTTCTCTTCACCCTACTCCACTCCCTGAGTACCCAACTTAGGATTTAACTTCACTATGTCAACAAGCTCCCTTCAGGCGGAGAAAACCGTTACAACGTCGCTTACAATATTTTTCGACACTAAGCTAGATGTTGAGTTCTTCTCAGGATAGAACCAAACATTTCACTTATATATTACAAATACTAACCTCCCCACACAAGTATTTTAAGGACAAAATATTAACTCACACTCAAGTATTTTCAGGACTAAAATACTAACCCGCACACTCACGTATTTTCAAGACTAAAATACTAACCTATTCACTCGTGTATTTTCAAGACCAAAATACTAACCTGCACACTCACGTATTTTCAGGACTAAAATACTAACCCACATGTACAAGTATTTTCAGGGCACAAATACTAACCCGATCTAGCAAACAAACAAGATTGGATGATATGAACTCGGTCTACACAATGATTATAACAAGTGTTACAACAACTAAAACTATACTTTAAGAACTAATATCTTGAATATATCTTATGTTCTTGACTTTTTGCTCAAAGTGAATCAAGGATTGCATCACTTTAAGTGAGATTAAACAAGTGTAATGATCAAAGAAAAATAAACTAATGTTACTAAAAATATGCAGAGAAAACTATGAAAAAGGGGGTGTTTGTGTGTGAGAAATGGCCAGTTATTTATAGGCAAGAGGGGAGACCCTCGCTCCTCCACGGTTCGACGGTTCTCTTATCGATAAAGGAATCGTCCCCTATTTAAAGGAATCGTCCGTAAATTCGGACACCTAATTTTTGTCTTTTAGTGGTAACTTAAAAATCTTGTCATAATCTTTCAAGATTTGGCTCCTAGATGCTGAATTCAAATTTTGAATTTATTCAGATCATTTTTTATTTATTTAAAATAGTTTGTATCATTATTAAAGAATGTCTAATTCTTTGTAAAATTGTAAAGTGTATGAAAAAAATTTAATCATCACTTGAACAAGTTTAATAATCATTATTCATACCTGAAGTAACGTTGTGCCCAAATAGAATATTATGACTAAAAACTGTTTTGCATAAACATTTACCTAGGACATTTTTACATTTAGACATTATTCTTATTAACAGATACAATGATGAAAATTAGATATCTGACATAAAAGATTCTAGTTCGACTAGTGGATATGTGTTTACACTAGGAGGGGTACATATATCTTGGAAGTCTTCCAAGCAAACTGTTATATCTCGGTTCACGGTGGAATCAGAATTTATCACGTTATATTAATGCGAAGAAGAGGCGAAATGGCTACGTCAATTCGTAAAGGGCATACCAACGTGGACTGAACTACTAACGGCCATTAATATACATTGTGATAGTCATTCGGCAATTGACAGATCTCATAGCATAATGTATAATGGAAAGTTCATACATATATGTCGGCGACATAATTCGATACGACAACTAGAATTATCTCAATTGACTATGTAAAGTCAAAGGATAACATCGTGGATCCGCTTAAGAAAGGCTTAAGTAGAGATTTAGTTAGTAAGTCATCTAAAGGAATGGGACTAAAGCCTTTAAAGGAATGAGTTTATATGAAAGAAAACCTGACCCGAGATCCCAAGATCTGGGTTCAATAGGACAACCTAATCATATTAATGTAGGGGAAGTCACGTCACTACGAGAGAGTTAATATTGTTACTTCCTAGTCCGTTCCTATAACAAATGTGACTTGTTAAGAGGTTAAACATATGACATTAATAATTCAGGATGAAATCATAATGCATGATGATTCAAGATGAAATTGCAAAACATATGTCTTTTAGTGATTCAAAGATGAAATCACCTATGTGAGAGAGAAGCGGGGTCGTTTCAAAGGTAATTGTGGGGGCAAAATTCCTAAGAGCTATTGCAGAACCAGGCTAATGTTCATGACCATAACAAACACGACTATGAGGACTTGACAAGGTTAAGGAGCGTCTCGTGTGAAGTGTAATGTCGTCTATATAAACACATGTTGAGTTTAAGGACATCGTGTCTACACAAATCTAGAAGACTAAGTGCATCTCACAATGAATGGTACAAAGGGTCACACCTACCTATCATATGCACGACTTAACCGCATAAATCTCGCCGAAACTTTCATGTGTTTTTGACCAATCTCCATTCATATGGGGGATTGTTGGAAAATGTCGTTGTAAAAATAATTATTTGCAAACTTTGGACATTATTTAATATATGTGTATGTTATTTGCATTAGCTAGCAGTTTTGTGTTCTCTTTGAAGAGGGCTTCGCAACAAGCTAAGGTATGTCCAAAATAGAGCTAATATTAATGGGATATTGTGTCTCAAAGTGAGGCACTTATAACACAAAATCTAGGAAAAATTTTGCATCCCACGTCGCCCAAGAGAGGAAGTGTGGAGATATCTATATAGAAATCTTCATATCAATGATCAAATTGCTTTGGTGGATTTGGTTCAAAAAAACTTAGCACTGGAGGAAAGATTGGACAAACATGGGTCCCGGCTGTACAAATTGGAAAATCTAAATATTCCCCAGCAGGTGAGAAAAGCAGTTGATGAGATCGTTACCGATGCTGTTGATTGGGCAATGCAAGCCCCACTTCGAGCTCGCTTCCGTGATCTTCCTGCCGTGGATATAAAGGAGATTCTCTAACAAAGAATGTTTGAAGACAAATCCTATGAAGCTCATGAAGATCACAAGAATTTGTATGACGCGCTGCAAAAGTCAATGGAGCGTGATTACTCAAATCAACTCCTAGCATATCTGGATGAAGCCCGCAAGAAGAAAAGAAAGAGACGTGAGTCACCAAGAACTCCTCCTGGGTCTCCACATTCTCAGTCACCTCCTCCAGCAGGCGCATAGGGTGCTCTAGGTACTTCAGGAGCATCGGGATCTTCTCAGTTGCCTCCGCCTCCTCCTCCTCCATCTATTGGTACATCAGGATCAGCTCAGCAACAAGCCAGTAAGGCTCCAAGCTCGTCCAAGACTGCAGCCTCCACACATCAATCCATGGCTTGGACTACATCTGACACAAGATATGAGTCAACTGGTTTTGCAGCTACTCAAGAAACATCTCTTTCAGATGATCTGATGCAGGATGATTCCATTCTCGACGAACAGGTTTATTTATCTGACGATGATGACTCCGGGAATGATCACCCACCAAAAGATAATTTGAGAAAAGACTGGTGGAAACCACTTCTTAAAGAAGACAAACCAACTACTCCTGAACCTGCTTGGACCATTTCGTCTTCCAATGTGTCAGATGTTGAGAGCAACTGGGCTTCTGCATTGGTGTCAACCTAACACCCCTATTTTTACAATATAGCAGCGGAAGCTAATCTAGGGTATTACTTCATAGTACAACAATCACAATCATAGAAAACGACTCAAAAGAGACGTTTTTAAAAGATACGTTATCATTTATTAAAATCAGAGTTTTACAAATGCAGGTCCCAAAATCTAGAAACATAAAATGTAAATGATAATAAGTTTTAGCCATCTTCAAGTCCATGTCACTCCATGCCATAAGTTGCTCAATTACCTGGGATAAACATGCATAAAAATGGTCAACACAACGGTTGAGTGAAATTTATAGGTTTAAAATGTATTAGTTGAATACAAGTCATAGTGTAATAATTGTACGAGCACAATTATTATAGAAAATAATATTAATAGTGTTCATTATTGTATCTAAGCTCATGGCATACAAACTGACTTGTGTATATATATACCCAAATTGCTGTGATATATATACATAAAGATAATGGCCCCCAGTGTAGGTAGTTGCCATATACCTATAATATTCAAATATAGTGCGTTTGGTTACCTATCCGGCTAACACAAACGGGATTCGTTAATCCCGATAGATCTATCCACAATATTCGCGTTCACTCGCAAGTGATTAATGGTCCATGATAATCAGGGACTTTTGGCATAAAGGAACTTAAACTTTGGCAATAATTTATCAGGATAGCATATATTTAGAAAACAGTTATATTCATATTTTGTAGCATGTATCCCCCTTACGGGTTTATGAAATATTCAAAAGAGATTTAAAAGTGAGGCTATGAACTCACTAAGTTTTTGAAAAGTAATCACATTGTTATAAAATAAACGAGTATGTAAAAGAGTTTTGTAAACAGGCATGTATCTCCCCCAAAGAGTTTATAAAACAAGTAAGTAGAGAAAGGGGCTATGAACTTCACCTGATAGGTAGTTGTAATAAATATTCCAAAATGAAAGCTGATGACCTTATCACAATCTTAATAGGGAAGATTGATATAGCAAAATGATAGTAAACAGCCACGTCACGCAACCTGAGTAAATATGTTAAGTCTTAGGAAGATTTTACTCTAGAACTTTGGTTCTAAGAGTTTAATATTGTTATGAGTTTGATTGGAGATTTTAGAATTATTGTATCACCGTTCGGGCCATCATATTTCAGAAGTCATTCAGTAAACGTTTGAGGAGCTAGGGCACTTTAAATCGTAAACCCAACAACTCAGTCAGAACGTAATACCAAGATGAAACCCCTTAATATGAAGCTCCCTAGTATTGTGGTACGATATAGATTCGGGATAGGATTTTTATAAAGCATATCGATGATGAATTTTTATAATAGTTATAACATAATCGGTTTTAAGTGTTTTGCTCAATAACTGGAAATGTTAAGCACGTCAAGCGTTAATTAAAGTTATGTCTTATAAGGTTTTGAACACATTTTTACACTTTTTCAAAATGTTACATTTTAGACCCTTAAGAATGAAAAATGGCAAAATATACCCTTGGAGTTTTCACTTTTACAAGTTTGGTCCTTCTAGTTTAAAAGATGTACAAAGTAAACCTTGTACTTTGGAAAGTGACATAATAGACCCCTATAGTTATAACTTTGATAAAATGACATTTTCAGTCCCTTTAGTTATAAGTTTCAGAAAGTTACGATATATACCCCTTGCATGGATAATATTTACAAAACAAGTCCGAATGGCCATGCAAGCTTATTTTAACATTCCAAAAGATATTTGCAGGTTATAGCTTATTAATATAAGCTAAAATATGAAGGTTTAACGTAACGAAAGTTTAAAATAACGATTCGTTAAGCTAAAAATTAAAACGGGTCGGATTAGGGTTTTATAACAAAAACGTGTAGGTTTTTAATTCAAATTCTTTCAAGACTTAACAAAGTACTTATTATAATTTTAGATAAGCTTATTAGGATATATTATAACAATAGTTTACAAGTTTACAGATTAAGCAAAAACATGAAATTAGGGTTTCATGAGCTCGGTTTAGATCAAAAAGGTAAAACATATATGTTTTTGAGTTCAAAGCTTTTAACCATAGTTTTAGCATGATCATATGACCATTATAAGGGTAGGAAAACAGAATGTGAGCTTATCAAAATCGGGACTTTTAACTTCGTACGCCTAGAATAACGACTCCGGGGCTTCTTTTCTTGGATTTTTTTGCTTCACTTATGATCTCGAGACTTCTTAGGACCTTCTTGAGCAAAGAGTTGCTGCGGGACTTCCTTGATCAGATATTTGCTGCCATTGATGGTTATAGGAAGAAGAGGTGTTGGTTGGTATGATTGAAATGAAGGGGTGTTCGTGGGTTTTTATAGGGTAAAAACCCCCTTGGTGCCCATGAAACTTAGCAACCAAGTTAAGGATAGGTGGGGGATGATTAGGCTTAGCTAGGGACTGAGTTTGAGGGCTATAGATGTGTTGACAAAGTTTTAAAGAGTTGTTGTGTCCCTTGGTTCGCCGATGTGGGTTGCTCTAGAGCAAAAAAAAGGACGGAATGTGGTGCTTGCAACCATGAAGGGACCTGGGTATTATAGGAGAGGTGTTTTTTAAGGAGCTTGGGGATGGAAAGGCATTATCTCAAGGTGCTTGATCACATGGTTGCATGAAAAATGGGTCAAAATAGGCTAGAGTGGGTCGCGGGTTCGAATAGGGCGCGAATAGGGTTTTTTTTGTTATTTTTTGAGTACACTTGATTTGTAAAGGTGGATTAAGGATTGTAAAGCTTATATTAAGAGTTTATAATAATATTTGATTATGGGTTCGAGTTGAAAATGGGTAGAAATGAGTAAACGGGTCGCGGGTTGGATTAGGATTTGACTAGGGTTTTTGGCTTGCATTTCATGTATAATGATGTTATAATGATGGAATATGGATTGTAAATGAAGTGCATTGCTTGCTTGTAACTTGTACTTAATGGGTTGTACAAGTTTCCTTAGGAAAACAAAGGTAAAACGGCTATATCATGCTTTAATGACTTGTACATTATGCTTTAAAGACTTGTACCTTATTTTGGAGGGAATTCATATTCAAATGAGATGTTATATTACTTGTAACATTTACTTGTATGTGTACGTCTGAGTACTCAGGTAAAAAATTGTTAGGGAGTGTATTTATGGGATTTGGCATGTGTAAAGAAGACGTGGTTTTAAAACTCAGGTTTAAAGTTCTATTTGGTATATATCGCGTTATGGGTCTTGGAAAGAACTTCGATCTTTTAAGTAAATTATTTATTAACAATACATGTTAATGGAGAGAGATAATAGATTATTGACTTGACATGTTATGATGTTTACATGTTGTAACATGGTAGAAATACATAGGTTTATGTTGCCGAGGATCGTCTTCTTGCTATGATAACATAGTATGGCATGAAATAAAGAAAATATTTCCTGTGATAAAGATTCCTTATATTATATCATAGTGGGATTTTCATTGATGTAAAATTGCGGTTGTTGTGATAGTCTCCACGCCTTAAGATAATCTCGCCCGAGATCTTGATTTATTTTGCTTCACTTCTGACCTTGAGGCTTCTTAGGACCTCTTAAGAACTTATTTTCATGTTAGGCTAATCAAGGTTATAAGTTCACGTGTGTGATGAATTTATAATTATGTTGCGCACCATAATTATAATTGCCTCCTTTTACACGTCTACTTATTTTCAAGACCACACCTCTTGATCACAACCAATAGAATTTCTCTAAATCTTTATATATCTTGTCAGAACCTGGGTGGATGGAATACTTTGATTTATGGGACTTATGGGTTATGGGTCTACCACACTTCCGCTGCACCATTCTGATTGTAAAGAATCGTTATCCATTAACCTTTAAAAGTCAACATCGAATAAGAATGCTATTACAAGTCTTTGTTAAAACTTTCATACCTAGTGGTATTGAAATCATTTGACATTGTATAGATTCTTGTGTGTTTCCTTGTTATTATGTTGCAGGATATAACAAAAAAATTTAGAATACGGAGATTATGGAACGAGTGATTTAATAGGAGGCTTAATGTTTCTAGGTACAAAGGTTTGAGAAAATCGGATAGTAAAAGAATTATAGTAATCCCGGATAAAGATATGAGTCATCATATTACAGGATATAGGATAGACAAATACAAAATTGGTATCATGAAACAACGAGGTATAATGGAATCACCACTGTATAAATAACTTGTCTATATAATTTACATAGCAAATTTTTGACAAGTGTCATTATTTATACATTTAGTGGTTGGATTTTATAAAATGACATAGATCTAGTCTGGTGGTTTTCCCTTGTCGTTTTTGAGTTCTTGGATCTTGTTTAGAAGACTCTGGATATCCTCAATGATTATTTCTAGAGATGAACATTATAACAAGTATCTGACTCATCAGGTTTCTCGAGGACTGGTTTACTTCCCAGTGGTCGCCGTATGACCTATAATAAGTTATCTAACTTTGCGAAGATAGATTTATCAAAGAAATAGTCTGGTGGTGGTGTAGTTGACCTAACCGGTGATGAAGATTCTACTGATGAAGATGGAGATATTGGAATGGGTGATTCAACAGGTGTCTCAGTATCTTTAGGTGGTGAAATCTTCTCGGGAGGAAAGAAATCTTAGGAATCAAACATTGGTGATAGTAATAATACTAGAGATGGTGGTAAAACAGCTGGTAGAGCAATAATAACTTGGGGTGGTGGAATGGCATCATATACTTGTATGATCTTCATATACGAATCATTATGAAAAAGTGAGATAGATAGTGAGGATAAAAGATCTTTAGTTAAATCATCTGAAAAGTTAGGAGAGGTGTTTCCTGGTGAAGCCAGAGAATAGTCTGATAAAGCCGGGATATAGTCAGGAGAATGTGTAGAGGAAAAAGTATTCTCAACATCGGAATCAGATAGGATAAAAATAGGATAGATATATTCGGGAGTAGACATAATTTTGTATAACAACTCAGTGTAAATAACATAAGTTATTTATATAATAGTATAGTAGTTATGTATTTTTACATACTATTCGGAAAAAGTAGTGGCATCTTCACAATTCAGGGAATGTAGTGGCACGGAGGACATTGATGGCAAAAGAAAAGTAGTTATAGTTAAGGTTTTACCCTTGTTCTCTATAACCGTGAGCTCTGATACCACTCTGTAACACCCCCATTTTTACAATATAGCAGCGGAAGCTAATCTGGGGTATTACTTCATAGTACAACAGTCACAATCATAGAAAATGACTCAAAAGAGACGTTTTTAAAAGATACGTTATCATTCATTAAAATCAGAGTTTTACAAAGGCAGGTCCCAAAATCTAGAAACATAAAATGTGAATGATAACAAGTTTTAGCCATCTTCAAGTCCATGCCACTCCATGCCATAAGTTGCTCAATTACCTGGGATAAACATGCATAAAAAGGGTCAACACAAAGGTTGAGTGAAATTCATAGGTTTGAAATGTAATAGTTGAATACAAGTCATAGTGTAATAATTGTACGAGCACAATTATTATAGAAAACAGTATTAATAGTGTTCATTATTGTATCTAAGCTCATGGCACACAAACTGACTTGTGTATATATATACCCAAATTGATGTGATATATATATAAAGATAATGGCCCCCGGTGTAGGTAATTGCCATATACCTATGAGATTCAAATATAGTGCGTTTGGTTACCTATCCGGCTAACACAAACGGGATTCGTCAATCCTGATAGATCTATCCACAATATTCGCGTTCACTCGTAAGTGATTAATGGTCCATGATAATGAGGGTCTTTTGGCATAAAGTGACTTAGATCACAAGCAATAATATGATAGCATATATTTAGAAAACACTTGTATTCATAGTTTATAGCATGTATCCCCCTCACGGGTTTACCAAAACATTCAAGAGATTTAATAGTGAGGCTATGAACTCTCCTGATAGGTAGTTGTAACAAATATTCCAAAATGAAAGCTAATAACCTTATCACAATCTTAACACAAGGGTAGGTGGACTTATGTAGACAACATGGATAGGAAACTGGTGCAGGTCAGCAACTGAGTAAAATATGTCAGTTTTGGTAAGATTGTACTCTAGAACTTTGGTTCCTAAGAGTTTAATATTGTTATAGAGTTTGTTTGGAGATTTGGAATTATTGTAATCACCGGTAGGGCCATCATAATTCAGAAGTCATTCAGTAAACGTTTGAGGAGCTAGGGCACTTTAAATCGTAAACCCAACAACTCAGTCAAAATGTAATACCAAGATGAAACCCCTTAATATGAAGCTCCCTAGTATTTTGGTACGATATAGATTCGGGACATGATTTTTAAAAGCACATCGATGATGAATTATATAATAGTCATAACATAATCGGTTTTAAGTGTTTTGCTCAATAACTAGAAATGATAAGCACGTCAAGCGTTAATTAAAGTTATGTATTATAAGGTTTTAAGGAGCTAAGGCACTTTAAATCGTAAAACCCAACACTCAGTCAGACATAATACCATAGATGAAACCCCTTTATATGAAGCTCCTAAGTATTGTGGTATAATATAGATTAAGGATCAGGACTTTTAAAGCACATCGATGATGGTATTATATTATAGTTTATTTTATAACATATTCGGTTTTAAGCGTTTCGGCTCAATAAATGGAAATTATAAGCACGTCAATAGCTGTTAATAAAGTTATGTCATTATAAGGTTTTGAACACATTCTAACTTTTTCAAAATGTTACATTTTGGACCCTTAAGATGAAAAATCGCAAAATATACCTTTGGAGTTTTCACTTTTAAAGTTTTGGTCCTTCTACGTTAAAAGATGTACAAAAAGTAAACATTGTATTTATTAGAAGTGACATAATAGAACCCCTATAGTTATAACTTAGAAATTATGGCAAAAATAGTCCTTGTACTTATAAGTTTTCAAAAGTTACAGTATTACCCCTTGCATGAAAATGATTTACAAAACAAGTCCAAAATCCATAATAATGATATTTTTCAATATGAAAAGTAATTTACAGGTTATAGCTTATTAATATAAGCTAAAATATGAAGGTTTAACGTAACAAAAGTTCAAAATAATGATTCGTTAAGCTAGAAATCAAAACGGGTCGAATTAGGGTTTTTAAACGAAAACGCGTAGGTTTTTATTTCAAATTCTTTCAAGAATCACTAAAGTGGGTATATTATAACATTAGTTAAGATGGATTATAATAATATTTAGTCATTATAACTTTTAGCTTAAAGAAAAACACAAAATTAGGGTTTATGGGTTCGGTTTTGGATCAAAACAAGAAAACACATAGAATTTTAGTTAAGAAGCTTTAACAAGTGTTCAGCATGGATAATATGATATTATGATGTGTATAAGAGAAGGTATGAGATCATATAACCTGAGTTTGAGCTTTGAAGATCAAAAATGGCTGAAAACGGGTCGTATGGGTTGAATTAGCTTCGTACGCCTAGGAACAAGGTCTCGGGGCTTCAAGGCTTGGTTACTTATCTTGATTATTGCTCTTGGAGACTCTTGGGACCTTCTTGATCAGAGGTTTTCTGCCATTGATGGTAATAGAAGAATATGTGTTGGTGTGAGTTAGAATGAAGGGTGGTACCCCTTTTTATAGTCGAATAGAACTTGGTGAGCAAGTTTGAGAGTGCAAGGTGTCTCATTTCTGTAGGGGCTGATTAGAGAGGTCTAGGAGGTGATAAGGAGAGGCTATGGGGGTGAGTTAGCAAGGCTAGAATTATAGGATAGACAGGTGGTGAGGTGTTGGAAGGGTGTTTGTGGGCGTGGCATATATAGAGGGAAAAAAAAGAGGGAGATTGTGGCTTAATTTGATATATGGCCAAAGTAATGGAAGAATGTTGTCCTTGTTTGCTGCTTAGAATCTGAAGTGCTGCATCATTAGAGGGTTAGTATGCATGGTTGCATTTAAAAAAGGGAAAAAACAAAGGAATGGGCCCGAGGCCGCAGTTTTAGATTCGGTTAGGGTTTCTAGCTTTTATTTTTCATGTCTAATGAAGTAATAAGGATGGAAATGAAATGTATATGTTGTATCTTAAGTGTTTACAACATTATTTGATTAGTGGTTATGGTTAATAGTGGGTAAAAATGGAAATAATAGGTTACGAGTCAATTAGGGTTCGATTAGGGTTTTCTTGGTTTAATTCTCGTCCATTGTTGTTATAATGATGAAATGATGATGGAATGTGATTTGTAATGTTGTAATTTATGTAATTATAACTTATTTGAGTAGTGGTTGAGGTTTAAAACGGATAAAGGTCAATAAACGGGTCTCGGTTTAGAAACTAGTTCGGTTTAGGGTTTCTAACTTAGATTTCTTGTAATTTCATGAAATAAGAATTAATATGGAATGTAAATGAAGTGCATGATTTGCTTGTAACTTGTACTTGATAGATTGTACAAGATTATTTAGGAAAACGGAGGTAAAACGACTATTTTGAATATCGTGCATTAATGACTTGTACATTATGCTTTAAAAGACTTGTACCTTATTTTGGAGGAAAAGTATATTCAAATAAGATGTTATATTACTTGTACATATGATTTAGTAGCTTGTATATTCACTTTAGATGTTAACTTTACATGGAATTAGGGTTTTAGAGGTATATGATAATGGTTTAAGCTTATTTGGTATTATCGTCGAGAAAACTACGTTAAATAGATAACGTACATGTTATAGAGGACAATAGATTATTGACTTGACATATTATGATGTTTACATGATGTAAACATAGATAGAAATAGGCATAGGTCGTTGCAAGAACTTGTTTACTTTAGAAATGTAAACTATGATATGTAATGGAATAGAATGAAACGAAAAATTTATTACCGTGAAAAAGTAGTACTTAACATAGTAAGTAGATATTACATTGATGAAATACTGGAAAATTACTGGTTATTATACCTGATCCCGAAGTTCATTTAATTCATTTAATTGAACCTTTCGGTGATCACCCGCAGTCTTAAGATCAAAATTAGTCCACTTTAAGGCCCAGTAGGCTTTATGCTCGAGCTCAATGTGTAGATGAAAAGCTTTACCGTACACAATCTTATATGGAGTACAACCAATAGGAGTCTTAAAAGCGGTACGGAAAGCCCATAAAGCGTCATCTAACTTATCAGCCCATTTAGCACGACGCTCACCTACTGTCCTCTTTAAAATCCTTTTCAAACCATGATTAGACACATCCACTTGGCCACTAGTTTGCGGATGATACGAGGTAGAAAGCTTATGTTTAACACCTTATTTTTCTAGCACCTTAGAAAATTGATCATTATAAAAATGTGTACCTCGATCACTAATAATGGCTTGTGGGGTTCCAAACCTGGAAAATAATTGTTTCTAAAATTTCATAACTACTCGGACGTCATTTGTGGGTAAGGCTTTGGCTTCAACCCATTTGGAAACATAATCAACAGCCACGAGTATATACTTGTTCCCTCGTGAAGACGGGAACGGCCTCATAAAGTCGATGCCCCATACGTCGAAGATCTCACAAATCTGGATAAGATTTTGGGGCATTTCGTCCCTTTGTGAGATTTTTCCTTAATGTTGACATGCATTATAGTGTTTGACCATGTCATGGGCATCACGATATATAGTGGGCCAAAAGAAACCAGAATAGAAAACTTTCTTGGCGGTGTAGTTAGGGCCATGATGTCTTCCGATGGGACCATGGTGACAAGCTTCTAGGATATCCATAGCTTCCTTACCATCCACACACCGCCTAATTATTTGATCTGCACAGATTCTAAACAAATAGGGGTCATCCCAAAAATAATGTCTAATATCCTTGAAAATTTTCTTCTTTTGCTGGGATGACATCCCTTTAATATCCACATTACCCACTAAGTAGTTTGCAATATCGTCAAACCACGGGGATTCATTATCATCATTAAGGAAATCATATTCAAGGACTCGTGTGGAAAATTATCATTAATTTCCATTTCAATGAGATCCCCTTTATAAGTATTTTCAAGTCTACTCAAATGATCAGCCGTAAGATTATTTGCTCTTTTTTTATCGTGAATCTCGATATCAAACTCTTGGAGCAGGAGAATCCATCAAAGTAATCTCGGCTTAGCATCTTGTTTTGCAAATAAGTACCTTAAGGCCGAGTGATCCGTATACACTATTGTCTTAGACAAGACAAGGTAAGACCGGAATTTCTCAAAGGCATACACCACAGCTAATAACTCTTTTTTCATAGTGGTGTAATGTGTCTGAGCATCTGATAAAGTCTTACTCGCATAATGTATAGGTTGAAAATATTTGTTCTTTCGCTGTCCTAAGACTTCTCCTACCGCAAAGTCGCTAGCATCACACATAATCTCAAACGATAAGTCCCAGTCAGGAGCCACGAGAATTGGAGCCTCAGTTAATTTCTTTTTAAGATACTCAAATGATTCCATACATTCTTTTGAAAATATGAACGGGGTTTCTTTTTCTAAGAGATAGGTCATAGGCCGGGCTATTTTGGAGAAGGCTTGGATGAATCTCTAATAAAAGCTGGCATGACCTAAGAAACTCCGTATTCCTTTAACAGTCGTGGGAGGAGGTAATTTAGCAATAAAATCAACTTTAGCATGATCAACCTCGATACCATTCTTAGAAATCTTATGACCGAGGACAATACCCTCTTTAACCATAAAGTGGCACTTCTCCCAATTTAAGACAAGATTGGTATCTTCACACCTTTAAAGCATCATGTCTAAATGGGAGAGGCAAGAAGAGAATGAATCCCCAAAGACCAAAAAATCATCCATGAAAACTTCCATGGTTTTCTCAATCATATCATGAAAAATTGCCACCATACACCTTTGAAAATTTCCTGGGGAATTAAAAAGACCGAAAGGCATCCTACAGTAAGCAAAGGTCTCATAAGGGCAGGTGAAGGTGGTTTTTTCTTGGTCTTGGCGATCGATAGGAATTTAGAAATACCTAGAAAAACCATCAAGAAAACAATAAAATTTATTCCCAGCTAAACGTTTAAGCATTTGGTCCATGAAAGAAAGATGAAAGTGGTCTTTACGAGCAGTTCATTTAATTTTTGATAGTCGATACAAACACGTCATCCCGTGACCAATCTAGACAAAATTAAATCATTATTATCATTAGTAACCACCGTCATACCACCTTTCTTTGGTACGACGTGCACAAGACTAACCCAAGGCTATCCAAGATAGGGTAAATCAATCCAGCATCTAGAAGTTTGATAACTTCTGCTTTAATGACTTCATAAATTTTTGGATTTACCCTTCTCTAGTGTTGGACAGCAGGTTTAAAGTCATCTTCCATCAATATTTTATGGGTATAAAAATTAGGATCAATGCCCTTGATATTAGCTATTTTCTAAGCAATTGCTCGTTTGTGTGACTTTAAAACCTTAATAAGCTGATCCTTTTCCTCCCTTTTCAAGTCTTTAGGGATAATAACGGGTAACTTTGAAGTTCCCTCTAAAAACGCGTACTCGAGGTGGGGAGGTAAATCCTTAAGTTCTAATTCAGGAGGTTCTTCAATTGAAGATTTAGTCATTTTGGTTTCATCATTTTTAAGCTCTTTAGGAGGGAGATCTTTTGTGGGATCATCATTTAATAATTTTTCAAGAAAAAGAATATCTCCCTCCCAATCATAAATTCCATTATCAATTTCAGGTGGTATCGAATCATCTAGGGCAAGAAAGGCATCGGTCTCTTCCAAAAGAAATTCACTATCCCCGAAGGGGGTAAGAGATGGGGAAAGAGACGCGATAACAGGATCAGAAGAAGGAGTGGGACTGCCACTCAAAGGATGAATCGATTTCTGAACATTTAACACTTCGTGAAAATGGTCCTCGCGTGTAGTGTCAATTATATCAATCTGATTGATTGACTCATCCCCATGCTTATGAGGATATTTCGAAGTGTTCTCAACATTGAAGGTTAATTTTTCATCACCAACTCTAAGAGTCAACTCTTCTCCGTGTACATCGACTAGAGCACGGGACGTCCTCAAGAATGGTCTCCCTAAGATAAGGGGGACACGAGGATCGACGTCATAGTCAACGATAACGAAGTCAGCAGGAAACAAGAACTTACCTACTTGCATAAAGACATCCTCAGCTATACCAACTTTGTAAGCAACCGATCGATTAGCTAACTCTAAGGTCATACGAGTGGGTGTAAGTTCATGTAACATTAACTTTTTCCAAACATGTATGGGCATTAAGTGATGTTGGCACCTAGATCGGCTAGGGCCAAGCATTCCTCAAGCTCACTAAAATCACAAGGAATAAGAAATTTCCCAGGGTCTCCAAGTATCTTGGGTAACTTTTTAAGGAGGACCGCTGAGAAATTCTCATTAAGAGGAGTATTATCCAATTCTAGAAGTTTCTCCTTATTAGTAAGGATATCTTTCAACATCTTAGCATATTTTAGCATTTGAGCTAACGCTTCAGCAAAACTGATATTAAAGTGCAGTTTCTTAAACATCTGCAAGAATTTATGAATTTAGATATCAGATTTGTCTTGAAGCTTATCCTTGTTCAACCTCGAAGGATAAGGAATAGGAGACTGATGAGGATTTTACTCAGGGATCTCATTCGATTTAGAAGCGGGAGCTGGCTGGATTACCGGAGATGGGACTCATGCGGTACTTCCTGACCTTGAAATGTGCACCTGGTCCATGGTCGTCTCCGGGTCTCGTTCCACCTCCTTATAAGAAGAAGGAGGATTAGGTGATGGAATTATGGGTCCAGCCTAAGTAATACCACTCTGTGTGGTAATTACTTTAATATCTTCCCAAGGGTTAGGTATGGTGTTGCTAGGAAGCTGATGCGGTCGTCGTTAGACTTCTATAAGAAACTTTACAACTTCCTAAGCAGAGCACCTAATCATTGTAGTAGTAGTATAGGCAAGACTCGGGGGTTGTTATCGTTCACTCGGGAAATAGGTTGCGAAGGCTTGATCACGGTCTAACAGTATTTTAAGGGTTAAGAGAAGATTATTTTTGTGTTTTTATGTTTTATGGAAAGCAAGTAAATCATATAATTGGAGAGGTGGTTAGTTTTAGCTAATAAACTAAATAATAATCTAACTAATGGTGATAACAATATAATAAAAGATTGTGTTTATTTAATCATGTATTACTCCCTAGATTGCTTCTCTTAGTGTTGTTGCTTTGTCATACTTGTGATGATCTGTGTAATTATTTCCTAAGTCATGAATGAATTACACGAACCCGTCGTCTACTTAGTATTCCGTTAAGGCAATGCACAAGTAAGGTAGTTGAAGACTATTACAAGGCCCCTAAGGGTATACTAGGTGCATGTGAAATATATTAAGAGTGGATAAACCATATTAGGGGGCAAGGTAGTATGAAGACTGTTACTCGATGGTATCCTTTCTACACAATCATGTTTTCCAAGACATATCAACAACGATACAGACAAAAGCTGGTTTTCTAAGACCTAACATTCACATCCATCACAAGAAGCAACACTACTAAGATCTACATTCTAGGTTTTATACAATTATAAATAAACACAATAGGAGGTTTAGCCAAGCATGTTATAGTTAAAGCCAGAACATAGATGAATCAAACAACACATAGACATATTGAATGATTAAATAAACCTTACTTGATTAAAACATGAATTGGAGGAAGTACAATAGGGTTTTTAGGCCCTAAAATTGTCCCTAATAGCTGCTAAACGAACTAGGGTTTACACCTTTTTTTATTCTAAAGTTACACACTCAAAACCCTAAATTCGGGTTTGTATATATAGGAAAAACGTTGTGCCGGCGTCGCGTTTTAGTAGTGATGCCGTCATGAAAGAGAATATTCTAGATAATGGGCTGGGTCGTGTGCTCTGACGCCGTCATGAGATCTTGTGGCGCCGTCTTGGTCTTTGTTGTGATGGCGTCACGTTGAATTTGTGACGCCGTCTCTAGCTGCTGAGAACATAATCTTGAGAAATTTTGGTGTAGGTCTGTAGTCTAGTCCGTTTCTTCTCCAAATGAGCCCAAGTCACGTGTAATTCTTTTAAATGCCCTCCAAATGAGAAATACCTGAAAAGGAACGATTAAGTACATATTTTGGGCATAAATGCATGATTTAGGGGGTTAAACGACCCTGAAAAAGTGTATAAATTGACACCTCATCAAATACCCCTACACTTGGGATTTGCTTGCCCTCAAGCAAATAGGCTTTTCTACCTAGACAATAACAATATGAGGGGTCATTTTACCTACTCTTTAAAGTATTTTACAACACAACCTTCTAGACCTCGTAATTAAAAGCACGGAAAGTATATACTAGCACCTCATATAAGTGTTTGGGATTCTCTCTTTCACTCAGTTGTATAATAAATTATAACATAAGGGGGAAACGGAAAATCAACACTCATTACCTGTCATGGCATATAAATTACCATAGGCTTGGTAAAGGATCAAACCTCCACCACTAGGTGCAAGCATTATTCATTACTATCTAAGAGGTCTTTTAAAGGGTTATGGGGTGTAGGTGTAAGATAACATATAATAGAAATAGAAACGGATGGGATAAATTTGGGTGGCTTTGGGTGAATTTAGAGTGGAAGGATTAGCTAATTATTTACGTGAATACACTTTTGTTTGGTTGCTAAGCCAAGACTCGGACGAAGATCTACAAACTCTACACAACTCTACATTAATCTTTTTCTTTTTCTTTTCTCATTTTTTTAATAAGATAATACATGGGGTTTATAACACGTACCCTGACACTTGAGCTTTTGCATGCTCGAGATTTACAATCTAACTAATGACCCGATTTGAGGTGGATTAAAATAACATGAAGATCATTTGACAAACGCATAAGGGTATTAACTTAACTTTTCTTCCCCATTCTCTCGCAAAATAAATACTACCATGAATCCCAATCGTCCTAAAATAGTATTTACAAGGATAAGGACTTAGCAACCATGTACTCAAATAATCAACTTGGGTTAAACACAATAATGTACTAAAAGCGAGTACATACAAGGTAGGCTAAGGCGATTTAGGTGTAACGATTGGTTTAAGGGTGACAATGCTCTTCATTAATAATCTGGAATCCATCAGAAAATTTCAAGAACCGTGAAAAAGGATAGGCTCGAAGGGTTGTACTAGGGGTATCCTTCACTAAAGGTGAGTGCATGGCAAGGGTGTGGGATAGTTATATGATCGAGGTGACCATCATAACAATTACAGGTTTAAAACATAGGTTAATCCTAATGCCTCTTATCAAGCAAATCCTAATACTTACTATGCGGTCTCAGGATGTATCACAAAAACCAGTTCTAAAATTTAATACACTACCGGACACTCATATAATTTAAACCGATCTCAATGCTCCAGAAAAGGCGACAAAACCACATATACACATCTGTAACGACGGAATAGACACATGTGACTGCTCACTCCTTAACTCGAGAAAGCTAAAGGTATAAACTATCTTGGGCATCAATAATAGATACCCGAATTCCTAAAGATCTAAAGGAGAACCTCACATTTTTAGGGTGGAATTCTAAGGGTTATTGTGCTAGTCATATAAATTCCTATCCTTGAGACGCTATTAATACTCGGTTTTTGTCGGTATGCGTCATAAAAAAAATTAAATTTAGGTAAAAATTCACCTCTTATGCTATGTTTCGATATATTACATATCATTTCAAGGACAAAGAAAATGGCAAATGAAAGAATAGATTCTAAGGCTTATTTCCACATACACTTAAGTTGAACATTATTCCCAATGTTCTATAGAAGTACCCATAAAAACAAATAAAAGGAAAAGGAAACAAGAAAAAGAAACTAGTACTCCCCTGGTTTGCTCAATAATGGAGAAGAAACATGCGATAACTGGTTAAATCGTCCTCCAAGAATCATCCAATGAAACTTCCTAAGAATTTCCAAGCTTCTTCTCGTCAAATATAACCTGTAATAAAAAACAAAGACAACTATACCAAGCATAAAATGTTCGATAAACCAATATACAATGTGAATTTAGGGTTTGACTCGATAAAGCAGTAAATATAGGATGAGAGAGTTGTTAAACTCATTAGGTTTTGCAGGTTTATAACAGAAGAATACATATATTAAATGTTATGCAAGTTTTATTTTCAAAAATAATTAAAAACTTTAAGTTTTCTGGACCTGGGTGTTTGACGCCGTCAGGGTTTTCGTGACCCCGTCATAGGTATCGTGGTGACGGCGTCACATGTTAATCGTGACGTCGTCTCCACAGTCTGTGAAAATGAAATTTTTGTTTTTGATGAAAAATTTCCTGCACTTGATTCCATAAGTTAATTCCTGTACAAATGGCTGCATAAAACCTAAGATTTATCAATTCAATCATATGACTCAAAACTGACGTGAATTAATCTAAACAATTCATTTTACATGTTTGAATTTGGTTCTAAAAACCGGATAGATTCCCCTACACTTATTGTTTGCAAAATACATTTGATTGAAATTAAGACGAAGTTAAAGACAATACAAAGCATGATAACAAGATAGTTCAAACATAATAAAACAAACGGTAAAGAATTAAAATACACATGACACTCCTAATTTGCGGTAAAAGTTTGCCTCCCAAGAAGCGCTTTTCTTTATTAACGAGTCTTGTAGCTAGACTCGAAGTCACACATCTTTACGTGACTTCTCCTTCATCATCCAATCCAGTTACATATTCAGGGCCTAACTCTAAACATTCCTTGTAGAACCCTAATATCTTACTCATTACATAGTCAACTCCTCTTCTTTTGTCCTCCTCGTTCCTAAGGTAGACCAATTTTGTGTGTTCCTTTTCTAGGTTCGACAACGAGTTGTATTGTTCTATCTTATGGGGCATTTTATAGGAAACTTCATCATTTTCGTTGGTGAACCTAACTACTCCTTCGGGTAGGTCGTGAGTCATGTCGGATATATCAATGAAAGGCTTCCCTAGTACTACTTGTGACAACCTAGGGTCTATGATCGAGCTAATATCCTCGACAATCATGAAGTCTACAACATAGGTGAAGTTTCCTACGAAGACATGCATCCCTTTGATCCTTCCTGTGAAATTACTAATTCCTCCATTCGCATTTTCCATAAGGTTGAGTTTTCTCCTCATGATCTAATTATACATCATTTGGGTCATGATATTTAGAGGGGAGTTAAGGTCAATGTAGGCTTTTTTGACATGCAAATGCCCAATGTTGCATGGTATCTTGAGGTTTGATGGGCATCCTTCTATAATGATGGGGTTCCGTAGAAATATTGAAGGGATTGGGCTACACATGAGGTATTTGTAATACGCGAGTTCACTACTAGTCGGGAATATGTTGAAATACTCCACTTCTTGCACTCTTGCTTTGGGTTCCTCCTTGTGGGAATTGTTATCCTTCGAGATTATCTCGATAAACATCACGTGGCCATCTTCCTCTTTGGTGCAAACGAGTTCAGCGTTGGGCGATGGGGGAGCCAATCCGAGAGATTCGAAGAGTGAATTAAATTTGAGGAATTTTTAGGTAATGAATGAAATTGATGGATCGGGTGGTATAGGAGAATCAGGATGGTTTTCTGAGTTGCCTCTCTCTTCTTCCTCATTCTCTTCGGTTCTGTCGTGGGAATCACTTTGTTGCTTGGGATGGATTGTGATGGCGTTGATCGAACTATGGATGTAGGTTGAGCATTGCAGATCTTCAGTTGGGTAAGAACGAGTAGACGAAATTGGATGAGTCCCCAGTTTTGGGTTCTTAACCGTATCGCTAGGTAATGTGCCCGCTATTTGATCGGTGATGGCCTTCAACACTGTGTCGATTTTGTTGGTCATCTCACCTTGTTGTCGTTTGAAATTGGCTTCAAACTTGGACAATCTAGCGTCTTGAGATGCCATGAATTCAGAAACCAGCCCTTCTATATTCGATTGATTGTTAAAATTTTGAGGACGGTTGTTGAAGGAACGGTTTGGGATCGAACCGTTGGTTTGGAACCGGTTAGGTGGGTTTGAAAAATTATTTTAAGAGTTTTGAGGTTGTCTCCACCTAAGGTTCAGGTGACTTCTCCATGATGGATTGTAGGTGTCACCAAGATTGTTTTGCTCGGGCTTGAAAGTATACCACTTACCTCCCGTTCATCGGTACGCAGGATTGCGTATTCAACAAAAGGCTTTGGGCGGGATCTTCCATGCAATATTGAGTGTATGGTGCCAATGAGATCTCACATGAGGTAGTTATTTTGTTTACTTGAGTAGGTTGTGTCGAAGCAAGATGAGCTTCCATCAAGCGTTGAACTTAATTTTCGAGCTCGATTAGACGGCGGTCGGATGTACTCGGGACATCTTGAGGCAAAGCGATTTCCTTGACCAGCTTAGCAAAATCCCTTGGGTCGTTCCAACTTTCGTTTTTATAGAGGGCGAGGCCCTCTAATAATGCCCAGAGGATTTTTAGCGTTTATGGTCACGTAGGCTTTACCAACGCGCGATTGGTAATGGTTCTCTTGTGTCGGGATTGACTTGGTCATAAAAGATTTGACTTGGAAATCAAAGGTCTATGCCATGATGAGGGACTTTTTGGAGTAAGTCTTAACACGAGTCCATGTTCTAATAAAAGGTTCTATATGAGTTGTATGGGAACATCAGGATATCTGTTCCGGAGTTTTTGCGGTCCTTCCCGGTGGAAGAATTAAGCAAGGAATCGGGGTAGTGAGATTCTCCATGTGGTGATGGATCCTGCTGGAAGACGTTTAAGCCAATTGCTAGCTTGATCGTGAAGGGAGAATTTAAATAAACCAGGATGCGTTTCTTTCCCTATTTTCACCATCAAGGTCAAGTGAGTCCACAAGTTTAAGGAAATCCTTAAGGTGTTGGTTTGGATCCTCGGACCGAAGTCCGTGGAATGAGCATCCGTTTTGCACCAACCGGATGGTCATAAAATTTTTCTACTTTTTGCTGATCGTAGTGTCGGATCGAAGAAGGGTACCACGTTGTTCCCTACGGGGAGCTCAATGGTATTCCTGTAGCCCTCGTGGCTAGGTTTGGAGTAGTTCCGTCAGAGTACGGATGGTTTCTCGTCTCCCTTGGTGGTGGTTGAAGAGATAGGTTTACGGAAACAGATAACACAAAGAAAAGATAGAATACAAGAAAGCTAATATAACGGAAATTTTAAATCTTACTTGAAGGATTGAAGCAAGTAGAACTAAGATAAATATGATCATCCTAAACTATTCTCAGGTTTGGCGACGCAAAACTTGATGCGGTCGTCGTTAGACTTCTACACGAAGTTTTACAACTCCCTAGGCAGAGCACCTCGGTAGGTGCTAGTTGTATACGCATACTCAGGGGGTTGTTATCGTTCACTCGAGGAATAGGTTAGGAAGGCTTGATCACGGTCTAACAGAATTCTAAGGGTTGAGAGAAGATTATTTTTGTATTTTTATGTTTTATGGAAAGCAAGTAAATCATATAATTAGAGAGGGTGGTTGGTTTTAGTAATATAAAATAAATAATATCCTAACTAATGGCTGCTACATCGATAATAAAAGATCTGTGTTTATTTAATCAATTGGTATTACTCCCTAGATTGCTTCTCCTAGTGTTGTTGCTTTGTTCGCACTTGTGGATGATCTATTTGTAATTATTTCCTAAGTCATGACACGATTACACGATACCGCAGTCTATTAGTATTGTTAAGAACGCACAAGTAAGGTAGTATGTAGACTATTACCAAAGGCCCCTAAGGGTATACTAGGTGCATGTGAAATATATTAAGAGTGGATCCACCAGCATTAGGGGGAAGGTAGTATGAAGGATGTTACCGATGTATCTTTCTTACAACTCATGTTTTCCTAGACATATCACCAGCGATACAGACAAAAAAACTGGTTTTCTAATTGACCTAACATGACATCTATCACAAGAGCATACACACTCAAGGATCCTACATTCCTAGGTTATAATACAATCATAAATAAACATAATAGGAGGTTTAGCTAGGCATGTTATAGATAAAGCAAGAACATAGACATATCAAATAACACATAGACATATTGAATGATTAAATAAACCTTACTTGATTAAAACATGAATTGGAGAAAGTACAATAAGGTTTTTAGGCCCTAAAATCGTCTCTAATAGCTGCTAGAAAAAACGCTGTGACGGTGTCGCCTTTAGTCGTGATGCCCTCATGAAAGAGAATATTCTAGATAATGGGTTGGGTCGTGTGCTCTGACGCCGTCGTGAGATCTTCTGACGCCGTCTTGGTCTTCGTTGTGACGGCGTCACGTTGAATCTGTGACGCCGTCTCGAGCTGCTGAGAACATAATCTTGAGAAATGTTGGTGTAGGTTCGTAGTCTTGTCCGTTTCTTCTCCAAATGAGCCAAAGTTACGTGTAATTCTTCCAAATGCCCTCCAAATGAGAGATACCTAAAAAGGAACGATTAAGTACCTATTTTGGGCATAAATGCACCATTTAGGGGGTTAAACGACCCTGAAAAAGTGTATAAAATGACACCTCATCAGAAACGCACCCTGAGGTCTTTTATTAAGAGCTTTTTCTATTTTTGTCATTTGATTTGCTAATAATTGAAACTTAGCATCAGACCCAATCATATGTTGTCTTAATATCCCATCCGTAGATGGAAAATTTGAAGTTTGGTGAAAATTCGTCTGAGCTTGATTTTGATTGAAAATTTGACCTTGGTTTTGATTAAAACCTTGATTCTGATTATAATTATTCCCTTGGTTAAATTTTTGCCCTCGGTTGTTTTGATTAAACCCTTGATTCTGATAACCTTGATTAGAACGATTTTGATACTGATTCTGGTTATTCCTGTTATGAAAGTTTTGATTATTCTGATTAGAATTGTTTGCTTGATTGAAACTGGGTGGCCCAAGATAATTGTTGTAACGATAGCTTAAGAGATTATGGTTTCCTTGAGGTTGGTAAGAGTTACCTACCGCATTGTAGTTTTTCGTAGCAGCATATACGTCCCCTTGAGTGAAGCCACCGGCGGCTTGACACTCGAAATAGTGATGTGGGCCACCACAAGTCTCGCAACTTGGATTAACAACATTAACTTGCTGATTGGATTGGCTCATTCTTAGAAAATTCTTGTTCATTTCAGCAATTTGCTGAGTAAGGGCCGCTATCTCAAGAGATGAAGAAGTGATCGATCTAGATGACTCGCCCATTTGAGTTGAGGTATCCCAGTCATTGTGGTGAGTGGTCATATTTTCGATTAAATCATAACACTCTTCAGGTCACCTTTTCATAAAGGTGCCTCCAGCAGCATCATTGATTGTATCCCGGTGTCTCAAAGTTAACCCGTTATAGAATGTATCTATTTAAGTGGCGGGTAACATGTTATGATTAGGACACTGGTCAATCGACAACTTGTAACGTTTCCAAGCTTCGAATAAAGATTCGCCAGGAAGCTGTCAGAAGTTACTGATATCATTTCTTAATTTTGTAACCATGGAAGGAGGGAAGTATTTTGATAGAAACTTGGTAACCATCTCCTCCCAGCTATGGATAGAATTCTTTGGTAGATGATCAAACCAAGCGGTGGCATGATGCGTCAAAGAATAAAGATGTTTGATTATCCTAACGGCTTTTGCCTGTTAAAAACTATTTTCTCACAACGTTGGTTTATTTTGAAAATAATCATTTATTTTGGTACAAATTACTAGATTAATGTTTGATTATCCTAACGGCTTTTGCCCGTCAAAATAACCAAAAAAAATCTAAATAATTTCAAAACTATTAATCAACAATCCCCATTATTTCACACTTAATTCTCTAGTCACTACTCACTTAACAAGCATATAATATTTTACTTACTAATCATGTCTACTAAGCTAGCCTTAACCAAATTAACAATCATTATCATAAACATATTTTTCTAAACTAAAATTACTACGGATTGAAAAAGGTAAGAAAGTACCGTTTGACGAAATCAAAACGAACTAAACCACCCGATCTTTATAAACTAATAAAACACTAAAGTTTACTTCTTTATTAGATTTTATTTAACTAACTAGTTAACAAAGTTGTAAGCTATATTTACTAAATAGGTTTATAAAAACTACAAAAGCTTTAAACTTTAGAAATTAATCTAGCTTATAAGATCCTTAAGCTCCATGCCTTAGATGTAGGAATGGTTCTATCAAAATTAAAACACAATCAAGGCTAATATGAACAATATATCAATTATAAGTTATAGATGAAACTAAAAGCTATAAGCTATTAATATAGAAAACTAGATCGAAAATGAAAACAATAGATCTATTATTAATAAATCTAAATCCACCTAAAACTAAGATGTTCACTTCAAGAAGTAAACGAGGATTAGGTATATTTAAGGACTAGATCTAAAATAATAAACCAAAAAACTAATTGAACAAGCTAAAAACTATAAGCTATTAATATAGAAAACTAGATCGAAAATGAAACCAATAGATCTATTATTAATAAATCTAAATCCACCCAAAACTAAGATGTTCTCTTCGAAAAGTGAACGAGGATTAGGTATATTTAAGGACTAGATCTAAAATAATAGACCAAAAAGCTAATTGAACAAGCTAAAAGCTAACTAATATAAGATGATCCAAAAATTAATCTTGGAGAATAAACTTCTCTCGAGAACTTAAAACCAAAACTATTTGAAATAAGCTAAACCGAATAAGCTATAGTGAAGCTTTTCCAAATATAAGCTTATCTCTAATGGTACTCGAAATAAGCTATAGAAGAGCTTATTCGAATATATAAGCTACAAAAGAAATAAGCTAATGTAAACGTCTCTTATAAAAGTCTAAAAGCTACTAGTATTTTATAGTAAATAAGCTCTTAATAAGCTCATACAAGCTTATAAGTGCTTATTTATTTATAAAAGAGCTTAATAGAAATTTATAACAAGGAATAGAGGATTAGAGAAAGAAATAAGCTCAAGTCACATCAATCTTCAAAACCTTCATCTTCATTAATAATAAGCTAAGTACAATAAGCTGAAATAATAAGCTATGAAAGCTTTTACAAAAACTAAACTATTACAAACATAAGCTAAATAAAACTATGTGTGTAAAATTTAGTAAAAGAAAGTGTGTCCAAATGAGTGCAAATGAGGTTAATATAAAGCCCAAAGTCTGGAGGGGCATTTTTGTCATTTCATAAAACCCCCAATTTGCGAGCACCTCTCTTTCATTTCTAGCTAATTAATTGGCCACGTCAGACCCATTCACCAATAATATTCCATCAATGATTAGCCATTAATGCTTCTAGAACCCTTGGATCACGCGCCTGCCAATTCAGCACATTCTTGTCACCTTGTACACGTGTCACGTCGCTATTGGCCAGCCGTCCTGCCACCTTTGCAACCTTATACAATCATCAGCCACCACCTCTGCAACCTCGTACAATCATCAGCCGCCACCTGCATTTAATGAGCCGTCAGAGCCGTCGCCACGTGGCAAGCTGTCATTGGACAGCCGCCACTAGCGTGTCAGAAAGTTGGACCCACATCACACGTCATCCCGTGACGTCAGCAAGTCAACGGGTCAATCAATGGGTCGGGTCATGGATCAGGTCGGGTCGTGTTAAGTCGGGTCGGGTTGCCACGTGTCATCACCGGAGTGGGCCATGTGGCATCCGACGTAGCAGTGGGGTAAATTGCAAAATCCAGCCTCGAACCCGCGACCTCCAAGAGGATGTGAAAGACACAAAGGGTAACCCCTTTTCCAGCTGCGCTGGAGTGTCTTTCTATAATATATATGCAAAGTGTTTTATTTAAGGGCTAAATGAGATAAGTCCATATTTATTAAAGAAGGTCAAATAGAAATTTGACCGGTTCATATAAGAATATTTGGACTGGTTCAAAAGGTGAGGAAGATACCAACGGACTCGTAATTTCGTGCTCTTTCTAGTGGAGTGCTCGGGGAATTTTTTTGAATTTGTTTGAATCTCGATAAACGTGAAAACGTCATCGAAACTCATCCGAAAATCATCGTTTTTGCTTTATTTTCAAACCCTTGTACCTGCAATACATAATAACACATACCAAACATATTTGCAATATAATTTCACATATTTTACGGTTATTAGTCCATTTTAGAGTGTTTTCTGATATAAAAATGATGTGTGTTTAAACACACATCAAAATTCCCCCACGCTAAGCCATTGATGGTCCCACACGTAATGTTTGGAAAGATTTATCTGATTTTTCTACATCACTTCTAGCACAGTTTTGTTGAGACGAGGCTTAACAAACTCGGTAATGGCTGTAAGCACGTGTGTAGATAGTTGCTTTTTCATTTCAGTCAGAACTTTAGCTTGGACAGCCTCTTCGATTGCTTCAGAAACATTGATTGATGAAAGGGCTTCTAGCTTATGATCATATTCTTTAAACTTCTGCTCAACTGCTTGTTTGAAGATAGACTTCCACTTGTTTTGCTTTTCCTTTGCCTTGAGCTTTTTTGCTTTTTTATAGATTAAACTTTGTTGGGGATTTGTGACAAGGTCATGTGTTGTAATTGTTGGTGGAGATGATTCTTGATGATCAACATCGTTCAAAAACATTTCCTGCAAAACAAAGTCAGTTGCTTGAACATCTACATATATACCAAAAGGTACTTTAAATGTACATGATAAATAGCTTAATGCCTCAGGATTTCCCTCTGGGTTAGCCACCACTGAGGTTGTCAAAGCGTCAGAGTAGACTGGTTTTCTTAATAAATCCGTCAATTCGTGTACAGGTGGATCATTAAGAAGATTTGAGAAATCCTCCGTAGATGAGCATGTGACTACGGGACTAAATGGAGTAAACTTTGGTAGCTCTTGTGACTTGTTATAGATGAATACTCTAAATCAAGCTACATCATCTTCATCTCTTTTATCATCTTTAAAAGAGATGTCTATATCAGAATCTTCTGTATCATCATCTTTGTCTCATCGGTTTCTGCCCATGAAGAGTTTTGTGTTGCATCACTGTCTGATTTTGAGATGTCTTCAAACTCATAATTTTCTTCTTGTGCAGCACTTGACCCTTCACCTCTGCCTCTTTGCACTTATTTTCTTACTTGCTCACGTCTGATTTCCTTAGATCCTTTTCTTAAGGCAAGTAGTGATTGAACTGTTGGATCTTCGGTTGCAACACCTTTGAGTTTTAGTCCCCTTTCAGCAGCGTATTCTTTTTCAACGTCTTTTTCAACTTGTTTCTCAATTGTTAGTTATGTCATGATTTCACGTTGTTGAAGTCATTGCTCATCGATACTGATAGATTTTGCAAGTTTAACTGCTACTGTTTCTTGTTCAACAATGTTGTTAGCAACAGTGAGAGTTATTGGATTCTTTGGAACAATAGCTTTCTTAGGCTTGCTAGAGACATTAACTTCTCGATTACCAATGTACATATACCCTTTACCTCTTCCACTTCTAATAGGAGAAACATGTTGCTCTTCTGGTTCCTCTTTAGCAATACCTTTCTCACTTTCATCCTTCTTCATTTTGTAAAACTTGTATCCAGCTGACTGCTTGATTGCATCATTAATCATTGTATCTGGTATCTCCATTCCGAACTTGAATTTACCATCTACAGTGTTTATCAGCTTGGATATAGGAGAATCTTGTCCTTTGTTGTGAAACGGAGCATCAGATCTTCTTGGAAAGGTGCTTTTCGGTAGGATTTGCCTGATATCGGACACACATGCAGACATCAAACACTAAGTCGGGATGACTTGCTGTGAGGTACATCAAAAGCCGACCATACTGCGATAGCGAGTAGGGTCAACTTGAATCCCTTTTAGACCCTCATCTAGTTTTGACCTTTCCACCATGGGAGTGTCAACCGCATCACATTGGTCTAAACCATATTTCTTTAGCATTTTAAGAGCGTATTTAGCTTGATTAATGAAGATGCATCTTGAAATTTGAGAAATTTGTAGTCCTAAAAAGAATGATATTTTTTCCATCATTGACATCTTAAAACGTTTGCTCATTTGATTTGTAAATTCATCACATAAACTAGGATTTGTGGAGGCAACTATCATATCATCTACATAGATTTGTACCAATAAGATGTGCTCTCCTTCCTTCCTTGTGAATAACGTCGGATCAACTACACCTTTCACAAATTTCTGAGAAAAAAGGAACTTCGACAGCAGGTCATACCAAGCCTGTGGCGCTTGTTTAAGTCCATATAGATCTTTCTTTAAACGAAACACATGGTTTGGATGATCTTGGTCAATCAATCCTTCTGGCAGACTAACGTATACTTCTTCTTTGAGAATAGCATTCAAGAAAGCTGTCTTCATGTCCATCTGAAAGATCGTCATATTCTTATGAGCAGCATAGGCGATGAAGATGCGAATGGATTCGATACACGCAACCGGTACAAATGATTCTTCAAAGTCAATCCCTTCCTCCTGACGATAACCTTTAGCAACTAACTGAGCCTTGTTCTTTAACACACCACCGTATTCATCAAGTTTCACTTTAAAGATCCACTTTAGGTTGATGAGCATAACATTAGATGGTCTTGGTACTAATTCCCATACTTCAAGTCTTTCAAACTTATGAATTTCTTCTTGCATGGCTTCAATCCAGCTAGATTCCTTCATGGATTCTTTGTATAACCTAAATGGTTTGCACAAGTTTGTTACTTTCCAATCCGAAACCAATAAAAATCACAACTTTTCACTTAAAAACACTTAAAATTCAAGTAAAGTTCAAAACTTTTTAATACTTCTAACCTCTAACGCATCTAAGGAATCATAAAAATCAAACCTTTATGGTTTTTGAGCACATAAAGTTTGAGATCGTCATCCTATGTTGGATGTGTATATGTAACGCACAAGAGAGGAAGAAAACCAAAACTTTGAAGCTTAAACACACACAAAAACACCACTAATCGTCACATGGTGATTGACACCAATTGTAGGATATCATAAACATACAATACACATACTATATTATTATATATATATAATGAGACGTGAGAGAGGAGAGGGAGAGAGAGGTTGGGCTAGAGAGATGGAGAGAAGAGAGTGGGTTGATGAATCCTTAGAGAGGGGAAGAAAGAAATATTAAATTAGATAGAATGAGGAATCACCAACCCTCTTCCTTTCCCTTAGGCCTCTATTTATAGGCACGTAGGAAGCTTCTAGGTTAACCTAGGGAGGAAAGAGGGATATTACATGTTCTTACATCATACTTGACCCGACATTGACTAAACATAAACTATGACCGTGTAACCAACACTTTTCTTGTTTCTAACAAAATGCCTTATTTAGTGTGGATCTTTTCCCTTGTGCATCAAACTTGAAATTCTTCCATTGTAGTTTTGATACCCTTTCTGACCTACATCTATTCTTCACAAAGATTCTTAATGGCTGGTTCAGATTTGCTCCACTTACCTTTCTTTTTAGCATTAGTTCCTTTATCGCCTTCAAGCAAAGGTTTTGAACTACCAGCAATTTGTTTGGCTTTATCATCATCTATAAATGGTTGATTTGCTTCAGTAGTTTCGTCAACATGAACATCTTTATCACTTTCAGCCAATGGTTTAGAAGTAGCAGCAACATCTTTAGCAGCAACAGTCAATGGTTATCTGATAACAAATTCTTAGGTATCAATTTCCATGTTAACTGGTTCTTTTATCCGGTTTAGAGGCTCTACTTCAAGACTCATAATCCTGAGTGAAGTTTTTAAGGTTGAAGTAGTCCATACTTCTTTCCTATTCTTTTTCTTCTAACTACCTTTTCAATGCTTCTTCATTAAGTCTTTGATAAACTGTTTGTTCCTCTTGTGTTTATCTAAATGTTTCTTCATCCATCTTTTTTTTGTGCTTCAACTTCCACATTTCTCTTAAGTTCTTCTTCTATTAGCATTTGTTCCATGTATTCATGCTTAATTTCATGTCTAATATCATCCTCATACAAGATTTACCAACAAACAATTAAAAAGTTCTCAGTATTTTAAACATTTATGGAAGTTAATTATATAATTATATCATTAACTCTTGTACATTGGGAGATCTAACACATCTTCTACCATATCATCTTCCACCATATTTACCACCCTTAGAACCCCTTACCCTACCTCTAGCAGATGGATAACTAGCCTATTTAGGCTTTCTTTTCTTTCCAACTGGCTTTTTTCTTTTTGTGGCTTAGGGATTGGTTCATCTGCACACTTAGATTTATTATGCCTTATCCCTTGACAATTATTGTATTTAATTGACCTACCAACTCTAGACACTTGGGAGTTAGTTTATGATTATGCCTTACCTTTTTCTTTCTTGGTCTCCCAAACATTTTTCTTACAATAAGTGGCAAATGTGGTTTATGTTCAGTTCTTTTCCTCATGTTAGACCTCATAACTTGTCTAATACTAAACCGATAGGCATTAAAACACTTCTCCTAGGTATACCAATAACTTGCACCCTCATCTTGAACTCTATTTAACTGCATGCACACATGGCACACCACTTAATTGCCACAACTTATAAACACACTTCTTTATGTCTAAGTTAACTCCAAAACTATCATCTCCTCTTCTAACCTTCATTTCTTGATAACCACTATGCTACATTTTCCAATGCCTGCAATATAATAAGTTAAAGTTTTTGTTGTATGCACATGTAATAACCAATCATTAAAATGTTACAATATTAATTTAGTTACATTTGATCATTTTTCAAAACTTTAATTGCTTTTTAATTGATGGAGTTATTGTATCTTTTACTTGCCTTGAAGCTTGTTTATTGCATTGATGAGGTGTCATTTTATACACTTTTTCAGAGTCGTTTAACCCCCTAAATCGTGCATTTATGCCCAAAATAGGTACTTAATCGTTCCTTTTCAGGTATTTCTCATTTGGAGGGCATTTGAAAGAATTACACGTGACTTGGGCTCATTTGGAGAAGAAACGTACAAGACTACGAACCTACACTAACATTTCTCAAGATTATGTTCTCAACAGCTAGAGACGGCGTCACAGATTCAACCTGACGCCGTCACAACGAAGACCAAGACGGCGTCACAATATCTCACAACGGCGTCAGAGCACACGACCCAACCCTTTATCTAGAATATTCTCTTTCATGACGGCGTCACGACTAAAAGGCGACGCCGTCACAACGTTTTTCCTATATATACAAACCCGAATTTAGGGTTTTGAGTGTGTAACTTTAGAATAAAAAGAGGGTGTGAACCCTAGTTCGTAAAGCAGTTGTTAGGGACGATTTTAGGGCCTAAAAACCCTATTGTACTTCCTCCAACTTATGTTTTAATCAAGTAAGGTTTATTTAATCATTCAATATGTCTATGTGTTGTTTGATTCATCTATGTTTTTGCTTTATCTATAACATGCTTGGCTAAGCCTCCTATTGTGTTTATTTATGATTGTATGAAACCTAGAATATAGATCTTAGTGGTGTTGCTTCTTGTGATAGATGTGCATGTTAGGTCTTAGAAAACCAGCTTTCGTCTGTATCGCTGTTGATATGTCTAGAAAAACATAATTGTGTAGAAAGGATACCATCGGGTAACAGTCTTCATACTACCTTGCCCCTAATATGGTTGATCCACTCTTAACATATTTCACATGAACCTAGTATACCCTTAGGGGCCTTGTAATAGTCTTCATACTACCTTACTTGTGCGTTGCCTTAACGGAATACTAAGTAGACGGCGGGTTCGTGTAATTCGTTCATGACTTAGGAAATAATTACACAGATCATCACAAGAGTGACAAAGCAACAACACTAAGAGAAGCAATCTAGGGAGTAATACATGATTAAATAAACACAATCTTTTATTATATTGTTATCACCAGTAGCTTAGATTATCATTTAGTTTAATAGCTAAAACCACCACCTTCAATTATTTGATTTTTTTACTTGCTTTCATAATATATAAAAATACAAAAATAATCTTCCTTCAACCCTTAGAATTCTGTTAGACCATGATAAAGCCTTCCCAACTTATTCCCCGAGTGAACGATAACAACCCCCCGAGTCTTGCCTATACTACTACTACAACGATTAGGTGCTCTGCCTAAGGAGTTGTAAAACTTTGTGTAGAAGTCTAATGATGACCGCATCAAGTTTTTGGCACTGCCGCCTGTGGTATAGTTTTGTATTGATCATAGTTTAGCTTAGTTCTACTTGCTTGAATCCTTTCAAGTAAGATTTAATTTCCGCATATTAGCTTTCTCGTAGTCTATCTTTTCTTTGTGTGTTTGTTCGTAATTTTCATTGACTATTCCATTCTTCATCATGGAGAACGCGAATCCACCACCAACCAGTAATCGCCCTGTCCTACCAGCTGCGCTGCGCGCACAAGCCATCCAAGAGCTCCACGAGCTACAAAGAATTTTGGCCTTTGTTGACTCTCGCTTAGAGAGTATTGAACGATTCCTTAATAACTTCGCCAACCAACCTAATGAGACTAATATGAATGACCTTGAGTCCGATGATGAATCGGTTGACACACCCCTTGTTTCTCCCTTTCCTCATTCAGACAATGATTCGGATGACGGTGAAGTGCTTAATGAATTGATTGAGTACGAAAATGTTGGAATGCTACGCCGAGAAAAGGCAATCAATAGTTTCGATGGGGATGACTTGGCATTCCAATGTATGATTGGATTTAGGAAGTTTGTCGCTTACTTTGACCCCTTCTTACCAATGAACATTATTACGCATAAAGCCTACAACACTATAATGGTAGAAGGATTAGAAAGTACAGAAAAAAACTTAGTTTCTGTTGTTAGGGATGTCTACATGTTTGTAGGCAGCTTTACCTACATCACGGACTTTGTGGTATTAGAAGACATAGGAGAATTTATTCATATAAATAAGGCTGAAGTTGTAATAGGTAAACCCTTTAGGAAAATTACTAAACTCGAATATGATTGCACTAAGGGATTAATGTCTTTCAATAGGATCTTTGATAGTTACACATTCCAAATGCCACGCACCATACCTAGGTTTAAACATTGGGGGCACGTGTCATGGAGTAAGATCCCACCCATCTTTGTGCTAAATCAAAGAGATCTGACTAACGGGATTAAGAATGCTTATGAAAAGAATCAATTCATGTACAAAAATTGCTTAAACCTAGGTCCCGAATACCAAGTGGATGAAAGTATGAAAGAATGGCTCATTCGGGGGCACGTGAGCATTCATGAAGTTACGTAAGGACGTGTGACTTCGAGTATAGCTACAAGACTCGTTAATAAACAAAAGCGCTTCTTGGGAGGCAACCCAATTTACTTTTCCCGCAAATTAGGAGTGTCATGTGTGTTTTAATTCTTCATAGTTTGTTTTACTATGCTTGAACTATCTTGTAATCATGCTTTGTATTGTATTTAACCTCGTCTTAATTTCAATCAAAGGTAGTTTAAAAATGATAAGTGTAGGGGAAATTATCCGGTTTTTAGAACCAAGTTCAAACATGTTAAATAAATTGTTTAGATTAATTCGCGTCAGTTTTGAGTCATATGATTGAATTGTTAAATCTCAGGTTTTATGCAGCCATTTGTACAGGAATTAACTTATGGAATCAAGTGCAGGAAATTTTTCATCAAAAATAAAATTTTCGTTTTCACAGACTGTGAAGACGGCGTCACGATTAACACGTGATGCCGTCACCATGATACATGTGATGGTGTCACGAAAACCCTGACGACGTCAAACGCCCAGGTCTAGAAAACTTAAAGTTTTTAATTATTTTTGAAAATAAAACTTGCATAACATTTAATATATGTATTCTTCTGCTATAAACCTGCAAAACCTAACGAGTTTAACGATTCTCTCATCCTATCTTTACTGCTTTATCAAGTCAAACCCTAAATTCACATTGTATATTGGTTTGTCGCACATTTTATGCTTGGTGTAGTTGTCTTTGTCTTTGATTACAGGTTATATTTGATGAGAAGAAGCTTGAAAATTCTTAGGAAGTTTCAATGGATGATTCTTGGAGGATGATTTAACCAGTTATCGCATGTTTCTTCTCCATTATTGAGCAAACCAGGGGAGTACTAGTTTCTTTTCCTTGTTTTATTTTCCCTTTATTCGTTTTTACGAGTACTTCTATAGAACATTAGGGACAATGTTCAACTTAAGTGTAGGGGGAAAATAAGCCTTAGAAACTATTCTTTAATTTGCCATTTGCTTTGTCCTTGAAATGATGGGTAATATATCGAAACATAGCATAAGAGGTGAATTTTTACCCCAAATCTATTTAAAAAAGTTATATGAAATCCCGACGGAAACGCATGTTAGTATTAATAGCGTCTCATGGATAGGAATTTATATGACTAGCACAATAACCCTCAGAATTCCACCCTAAAAATGTAAGGTTCGCCTTTAGATCTTTAGGAATTCGGGTATCTATTATTGATGCCTAAGATAGTTTATACCTTTAGCTTTCTCGAGTTAAGGAGTGAACAATCATGTGTATTTATTCCGTCGTTCGGATGTGTATATGTGATTTTGTCGCCTTTTCTGGAGCATTGAGATCGGTATTAAATTATATAAGTGTACCGGTAGTATATTAAATTCTAGAACTTGTTTTTGTGATACATCCCGAGACCGCATAGTAAGTATTAGGATTTTCTTGATAAGAGGCATTAGGATTAACCCATGTTTTAAACATGTAATTGTTATGATGGTCACCTCGATCATATAACTATCCCACACCCTTACCATGCACTCACATTTAGTGCAGGATACCCCTAGTACAACCCTCCGAGCCTATCCTTTTTCATGGTTCTCGTAATTTTCTGGTGGATTCCATATTATTAATGAAGAGCATTGTCACCCTTAAACCAATCATTACACCCAAATCGTCTTAGCCTACCTTGTATGTTCTTGCTTTTAGTACATTATTGTGTTAAACCCAAGTTAATTATTTGAGTACACAGTTGTTAAGTCCTTATCCTTGTAAATACTGTTTTGGGACGATTGAGATTCATGGTAGTATTTATTTCGCGGAAGAATGGGGAAGAAAAGTTAAGTCAATACCCCCGTATGTTTGTCAAATGATCACCATGTTATTTTGATCCACTTCAAATCGGGTCATTAGTTAGATTGTAAATATCGAGCATGTAAAAGCTCAAGTGTAGGGGTACGTATTATAACCCCCACGTGATGTATTATGTTATATAAAAAATGAGAAAATAAAAAGAAAAAGATTGATGTAAAGTTGTGTAGAGTTTGTAGATCTTCGTCCGAGTTTTGGCTTAGCAACCAAACCAAAGTGTATTCGCGTAAATAATTAGCTAACCCTTCCACTCCAAATTCACCCAAAGCCACCCAAATGTATCTCATCCGTTTTCGTTTCCATTATATGTTATCTTACACCTACACCCCACAACCCTTTAAAAGACCTCTTAGTTAGTAATGAATAATGTTTGCACCTAACGGTGGACGTTTGATCATTTACCAAGCCTATGGTAATTTATATGCTATGACAGGTAATGAGTGTTGATTTTCCGTTTCCCCCTTATGTTATAATTTATTTTACACCCGAGTGAAAGAGAGAATCCCAAACACTTATGTGAGGTGCTAGTATATACTTTCCGTACTTTTAATTACGAGGTCTAGAATGTTGTATTGTAAAATACTTTTAAAGAGTAGGTAAAATGACCCGTCATATTGTTATTGTCTAGGTAGAAAAGCCCATTTGCTTGAGGACAAGCAAATCCTAAGTGTAGGGGTATTTGATGAGGTGTCATTTTATACACTTTTTCGGGGTCGTTTAACCTCCTAAATCGTGCATTTATGCCCAAAATATGTACTTAATCGTTCCTTTTCAGGTATTTCTCATTTGGAGGGCATTTGGAAGAATTACACGTGACTTGGGCTCATTTGGAGAAGAAACGGACAAGACTACAGACCTACACCAATATTTCTCAAGATTATGTTCTCAGCAGCTGGAGACGGCGTCACATATTCAACGTGACGCCGTCACAACGAAGACCAAAACGGCGTCACAAGATCTCACGACGGCGTCAGAGCAACGACCCAGCCCATTATCTAGAATATTCTCTTTCATGACGGCGTCACGACTAAAATGCGACGCCGTCAAAACGTTTTTCCTATATATACAAACCCGAATTTAGGGTTTTGAGTGTGTAACTTTAGAATAAAAAGAGGGTGCGAACCCTAGTTCGTTTAGCATCTGTTAGGGACGATTTTAGGGCCTAAAAACCCTATTGTACTTCCTCCAACTCATGTTTTAATCAAGTAAAGTTTATTTAACCATTCAATATGTCTATGTGTTGTTTGATTCATCTATGTTCTTGCTTTATCTATAACATGCTTGGCTAAACCTCCTATTATGTTTATTTATGATTGTATGAAACCTAGAATGTAGATCTTAGTGGTGTTGCTTCTTGTGATGGATGTGCATGTTAGGTCTTAGAAAACCAGCTTTTGTCTGTATCGCTGTTGATATGTCTAGGAAAACATAATTGTGTAGAAAGGATACCATCGGGTAACAGTCTTCATACTACCTTGCCCCCTAATATGGTTGATCCACTCTTAATATATTTCACATGCACCTAGTATACCCTTAGGGGCCTTGTAATAGTCTTCATACTACCTTACTTGTGCGTTGCCTTAACGGAATACTAAGTAGACGGCGGGTTCGTGTAATTCGTTCATGACTTAGGAAATAATTACACAAATCATCACAAGAGTGACAAAGCAACAACACTAGGAGAAGCAATCTAGGGAGTAATTCATGATTAAATAAACACAATCTTTTATTATATTGTTATCACCAGTAGCTTAGATTATCATTTAGTTTAATAGCTAAAACCAACCACCTCTCCAATTATATGATTTACATGCTTTTATAAAATATAAAAACACAAAAATAATCTTATCTCAACCCTTAGAATTATATTGGACAGTGATCAAGCATTCCCAACCTATTTCCCGAGTGAACGATAACAACCCCCGAGTCTTGCCTATACCACTACTACAACGATTAGGTGCTCTGCCTCGGAAGTTGTAAAGCTTCGTGTAGAAGTTTAATGACGACCACATCATGCATCAAGCCTCTACATGATGTATCACCTGATATTTTATAGCATTGTAATGATTGGTTTTGACTTTTCGATAATTATGGCTCTGTTGAAGCTTTTAGAAATGTCATTTTCAAATGATCCACATTTTGTTTCTTGACTAAAGAAACATCTAGACCAGGTATTTGGATTTACAGACACCATGTAATTATAAGCTTCTTTACTCGTATTTTTAATTAACTCTATTTTTGCATAAACCATTAGCTCCACTGTTGTTGATGCATCAACCTAGAAAAGTCTTTGGTAATGCAGACCACTAAACTTCCTCTTACAGTTAACATACACATGTCTGGTGCACTTTCTATGTTTTGCATTTGACAATCAATCTTCAACAACATCAAATAGACCATATGATAAAATATGTATTAGAACATAGTAAGAATATTAAGTTAATATAATAAATGTAAAATATCAAAATGTTTACTTTGCGTGCATCAGAAATAATAGTCAAGTCATGTTCTTGTTGAAGGTTAAAATCATCATGTAGTAATGACAGAAACCAACCCCATGTTTTATGATTTTCAACCTTCACCACAGCCCATGCAATTGGAACCATTTGGTTATTAACATCTACTCACATAGTAGTTAGCAACTCACCCCTACAAGTATGCTTTAAAAAGCATCAATCCAGCCCAATCACTTTCCTACGACCTGCCAACCACCCATCTCTAACACCCCAGGGAGCACGTGTGGCTAAAAAATCAAATCCGAGAGCACGTCTGGTACCTCGGGGAGTAACACACAAGTGTTTGCGGAGTCGATGGCGACCGAGTTTAGACTCAAACGGGAACCGACTCAGGAGAAAGACCGGGCAGTGATAAAGTTCGAAGAATTGCGGTTTCTCGCAACAAAAACCTATGAGTTGTCGGGAGAAGATGTCAAAATTATCGAGCCACAAAAAGAACAAATACGTAAAAAAAATTAGATGTTAGTAATCGACGTAGTTTTTATTATCGTATTGTAGCTTTAACTATAATAGTTTTTCGTATTTTTTAAATTACGTAAGTTTTTTTTTGGTAATGCAATTTTTATTTTTATTTATATTAATGAAATATTAGTTGTTTTAAAAAATGGAAAAGAAAATAAAATGATGGGTCTAAAAAGTGTAAATTAAATGCAAGTTACTAAGAGGGTATTTTGAATTTGTTAGTTAGACGTAAATTAGATGACAAAAAAGTGACAGTTAGTTGTTACTGCACCTTAGAGGGCAGGGTACGGTGGCGCCATGGCCCCAGCCGAGAAGACCCTCGCACCAACCACACCGTCCCTGACGCCATAGCCTCTCGCGCTCCAGCCCACGCCATGGCTTATTTTCTTTATTATTATTATTATTAATTTTTTTTATTATTATATTATAAACTTTTTATTATTATTATTACGAGGTTCGTAACCCGTGCGTTGTCGCGGAGCACACGTGACTATTTTCGCAACGGATCGATAACGCCAATTATTATTTGTCAGTCATTGTGACTCACCTTGCAACGAACCGATAACCTCAAAGACTATTTCCGTAAATATTTAAATATATATATTAAACTTCAACATTTTTTATAAAATCATGCGCATGTCAGAAGCATTACAATATTGAGCTCGTTTTGTTCACAATTTGACGCTCTTTTCGATGACATTTTTTTCCGAATAAATCGATAGATATGCGTTCGATATTTGATAAATAATCTTTATTATATAAAAAAATCGTAAATAGATAAAAGTTGAAGGTCGGTTTTGTAACTTTTAAAAAACTTGAGAGTGCGCAAACGTGAGGGTGCGTTTTGTAAATATTAAAATATATATGTATTAAACTTCAACATTTTTATAAATTCGTGCGCATGTCTGAAGCATTGCAATATTGAGTTCGTTTTGTTCGCAATTCGACGATCTTTTCAATGACATTTTTTTCCGAATGAATCGATAGATATGCGTTTCATATTTGATAAATAAAGTTTGTTATATAAAAAAGTCGTAAATAGGTAAAAGTTAAAGGTCGCTTTTATAACTTTTAATATACTTGAGGGTGAATTTTGTAAAAAAAATTTTCTTTCATCGTTAGTCATGAGACTTTTCTTTTTTTAATGTTTTCTACTGTTTACTTTCTCATGTTTAATACAGTATATATCAATGTTTTGAAACCCGGCTCGACCCGGGAAAAAACGAGTCAAATTACACCAGGTTTTATATTTTCGAAACCCGGTTAAACTCGTCGGGTTTGAAGCGACCCGGGTTAATCCGGTTCTCGAGACCCGATTGGGTTTCGGTTTTTTTACAAAGAAAAACATGTTAATTGTATATATTTGCAATGTAATTTTATTTTTACATGTTATATTTATTAGTAAATAGCTTTTATGCTCGATATATGAAATATTTCATGATTTATATATACATTTTTTTTATAATCATTGCAAATATTTTTTATTTTTTTGTTGTGGAAGACCGGGTTGACCCGGTGGTCGAACCGGTGACCCGGTGACTTAACCGTGTCGATTAGAGACCCGGTTTTCAAAACATTGATATATACTTATTATTATTATTATTATTTCAAGTGAGTATTGTGTTTTTCTATAAGGTTTTGTGTTTGTATTTGTTTGTATTTGTGTTTGTTTTATATTGTAGTGAGAGTTTTAAGGTATTATAGGAGGAAGAAGGTGCAAGGTGGAAGTTTTATATAAGTTTACATTATTTGTTTTTGTTAGTGTTTTTCTTGCACCGTTAGTCTTTATTTTGTTTACACTGTTAGTTCTTATTTAATTATATAATGAAAAAAAAAACCTCACGGCACATTTTATAATGCCAATAAGAAAAAAGGTTTTTAGTGACATGTGAAAGAGTGTGTTATGAGAAAAAGTGATGATCTGACATCACGTCATCACTTTTTCCTATAGCTTGAAGCTATAACACGACCATACCCGGCTCTCTTATAATGTTAGATGGAAAGTTTATCCAAAACACGGTCTAGACTCGTGAATCGACGTGTGGAGACAGACATGCTGCCGACCATTGTGATGAATTAGGTGCAAACGTGGTTATGGACACCTTTTCATGGTCAAATTATTTTTCCATTGCAAAGATCCAACTCAATATCAATTTTAACCCCCTTTATTACTCTAAACTCTCTAATTAGTACCTAGAAAGTTAAAAGTATGTTACTCTTGAGTTTTATGGTCATGGTTCTCACAGGCTTTGTGACCAAATACTGACTGAAAAATATTCTTATCAAGGTCGTCATATAAGTTATTAGTAATTAGAAGGTACCCGCGTAAAGCAGCGGTTTCGAAAGTATTAAAAGTAAAAAAAGTAAAATTAATAAAAATATATTAAAATGGATGTTAATTAAAAAGGATAGACTTTTAGAAGTTAAATCATAAAAAAAAATTATTAAAAATATATTTCAATTTAAAAATAAAAGTGGTTTTTTAGTTAAGAAAAAAGTTGTTACCAGAGTTTGTTATATGGATGTGTTTGTTGTTAAAAAAATGATATTTCTATAAAACAAAAAAGAAAAAGTCTGAATTTTCAAACTTTCTAAAAATAGAATGTCTCAAATCTATACTACTATATTAAGCATTTATAATGTGGGACCCATTAAAAATTAAGATAAGGAGGTGCAATCTTGACCATACATCTCATTTTTGGGAATCACATCAAAAAGTGACACGTGTCACCTTTTGATTAAAAAATCACTTTTATTTTCAAATTGAAATATCTTTTTATCAATTTAATTTTATTATGATTTAATT